>JAULUF010000052.1:1717500-1837500 GCA_031834385.1 Semotilus atromaculatus
TGTGTGTGTGTGATGTTCCTCTGTCTCAGTTGGGTCAGATTTTACGGAGTCCCTTCATGAAGTTCGTCGCTCACGCCGTGTCGTTCACCATCTTCCTGGCTCTGCTGATCCTGAACGCTTCGGACCGGTTCGAGGGCGTGAAGAACCTCCCGAACGAGACCATCACGGATCATCCTCGACAAGTGTTCCGGGTCAAGACCACGCAGTTCTCCTGGACAGAGCTCCTCATCATGAAATGGGTTCTGGGTAAGGCCTGGTGCATGATGGGTAAAGATTCTGTAGGGTTTGTTTGTGTGTGTGTGTGTGTGTGAGAGAGTGTGAGAGTGTGTATGAGTGTGAGTGTATCTTTGTATGTGTGTAAGAGTGTGTGTGTGTGTGTGTGTGTGTGTGAGAGAGAGAGAGAGAGAGTATGTGTGTGTGTTTGTGTGTATGCTTGTGTGTTTGTGTGTGTAAATGCGCTCGTGTGTGTAAGTGTGAGTGTGTAAGTGTGTGTGTCTTTGTGTGTGTGCGTATGTTTGTGGTTGCGTGTGTTTGTGTGCATGTGTGTGTTTGTGTGTATGCTTGTGTGTTTGTGTGTGTATATGCGCTCGTGTGTGTAAGTGTGAGTGTATAAGTGTGTGTCTTTGTGTGTGTGTGTGTGTGTGTGTGTGTGCGTATGTTTGTGGTTGCGTGTGTTTGTGTGCATGTGTGTGTTTCTGTGTGTGTGTACGCGTGTGTGTGCAGTTTAGAAATCATTGTGATGTTTTTTTTTTTTAGTGAAGTGTTTTTTAAGAACTTTGTTTTTTTGTTTAGGGGTTGTGTTAGTATAAGGAGAGTTATATGTTATACTGTACAGTTTGTACAGTATAGAAAAAATGACAACTATGGAGTCCCTATAAAACATGAAAACCCAACGCGCGTGTGTGTGTGTGTGTGTGTGTGTGTGTGTGTGTGTGTGTGCGTGTGTGTGTGTGTGTGTGTGTGTGTGTGCGTGTGTGTGTGTGTGTGTGTGTGTGTGTGTGTGTGTGTGTGCGTGTGTGTGTGTGTGTTTCAGGGATGATCTGGTCGGAGTGTAAGGAGATCTGGGTTGAAGGTCCGCGTGAGTACGTGATGCACCTGTGGAACGTTCTGGACTTCGGGATGCTGTCGATCTTCGTGGCGTCGTTCACTGCTCGTCTCATGGCGTTCCTCAAGGCGTCTAAAGCTCAGCTCTACGTCGACCTGCACGTCCCCAACCTCGACATCAGCAACGCATCACTTCCTGCGGACGTCGCCTACTTCACATATGGTGTGTACGCCTGCAGATCCTCACGTCTGTCTGAACTCTTCACAGAAAGTCACTTCTGAGCACTAATAGATTGGATCTAACTCCTATGTCCTGCCTTAACGTTTATATAGACTACTGCCTAATATATATTTAAGTATTAAATTACTTAATTAGCCATAAATGATTAGTGATTTAATACTCTATATTAAATACTATATATATATATAGCCTACTATTTAAGTCCAGAAAGAGAAAATCATGTTGATATTTATTTTAGTTCATTTGACAGAATTATGGAAGGTCAAGTGTAGTTATTGTTAACTATTAAAAATATTAAAAATAATTGTTAATTGAAAAAAGAAGAAATAAAACAAAATATAAATATTAGATGAAAAGCTTTTATTATTTTTAGTATTATTGATAAAACTATAATATTTTTAATAGTATTAGTAAAATTTGTATTTATTTTTATATTTTACATTATTTTTGTGTTAATTGAAGTTTTAGAATTTTTGTATTTTTTTAAATACGCCCTTATAGTTTGTTTTATTCATTTTTATTTACATTTTTATTATTTTACACTAAATCAAAATTAGATACGTTGCATTGTTCAACTAACTGAAATATAAGACACGTTTAAGTTGTAGTTAAAATCGACAACTAAAATAAATGCAAATTAGAGCTAAATAGAACATTGAAGAATAAAAGTAAAACATGACAAAAGCACATAACAAAATTACTAAAGTTAAAATGAAAAGAGAAAATATAAAACAAAAGCTAATTCAAAATATTAATAAAAACTATAATAGTATATAAACAATCCTAAAAATAACACTGACCTTGAGCAGTATAGTTTTGGAAAAAGTAGTAGGTTGTTAAAAATATTCCCTGTATACAGAATACATCTGCTAAAACAGATATTATGACAGTGGCCGTTATGAACATACATAATGTGATGCCAGAGCTGATATCTGTTATCAATGCTGCTATCTGCTGGTGTGAGCGTGATATCACAGCCTCTGAAATCACAACATTTATGTGTATATATATATATATATATATATATAAAGAGTAAGTGTGCTGATGAAATCTTTGTAATAGATTTACTGCTGTGTGTGTGTGTCTGTGTGTGTGCGTGTGTGTCTGTGTGCGTGCATGCGTGCGTGTGTGTCTGTGTGCGTGTGTGCGTGTCTGTGTGCGTGCATGTGTGTGTGTCTGCGTGTGTGTGTGTGCGGTTCCGGTCGTGTGTGTTTGCGTGTGTGTGTGGGTGTGTGTGCTCGTGTGTGTGTGCGGTTCCGGTCGTGTGTGTTTGCGTGTGTGTGTGTGTGTGTGTGTGTGCTCGTGTGTGTGTGTGTGTGCGGTTCCGTTCGTGTGTGTTTGCGTGTGGGTGTGTGTGGTTGCGGTCGTGTGTTTGCGTGTGTGTGTGTGTGTGTGTGTGTGTGTGCATGTGTGTGTTTGCGTGTGTGTGTCTGTGTGCATGCATGTGTGTGTGTGTGTGTGTTTGCGTGTGTGTGTGTGTGTGTGTGTGCATGTGTGTGTTTGCGTGTGTGTGTCTGTGTGCATGCATGTGTGTGTGTGTGTGTGTTTGCGTGTGTGTGTGTGTGTGTGTTTGCGTGTGTGTGTGTGTGTGTGGGTTTGATCTTTATTGTGTTTACTGAGAATCCCTGAACAAAGTCTCATTAGCATTATCCACCTTTGACCTCCTCCTGATTCTCTGAGTCAAACCTGAGCACACGTGATGTTACTTTACCATTCCATTGAATCTGAATGATGTGCCAGTGTTTTCACTGAAGGTGTGTGTGTGTGTGTGTCGCAGCGAGGAACAGGTGGAAGCCGTCGGATCCTCAGATCATCTCCGAGGGTCTGTACGCCATCGCTGTGGTCCTGAGCTTCTCTCGCATCGCCTACATCCTCCCGGCCAACGAGAGCTTCGGGCCGCTGCAGATCTCCCTGGGCCGGACCGTCAAGGACATCTTCAAGTTCATGGTCATCTTCATCATGGTCTTCGTGGCGTTCATGATCGGCATGTTCAACCTGTACTCGTATTACCTGGGGGCCAAATATAACCCCGCCTTCACCACGTGAGTGACACACACACAGCCATAGCAAACACACACACACACACACACACACAACACACTCACACACACATTCTGAAGAAAATTAAAGGGGCTATATGTAAGAGTTTTCATGTATTAATCATTTCTTTTTTATTGCCAATGTGCGCACAGCTTGTAATGAAACTAATAAAACAAGACCTTCCTTAACTTTGTCTATAAAAGCCAGTAAAATATCCCTTATCATGCATAACAAAAGAAGAAATATTCATTTACATTATACATTTTTTGCTGAAATTACTATTACTGTGACCTGCAATTGGCTGCCAATATGTAAAATTATTAATGTGGAACGATGTGTCTTTCTGGCCTGTAGTCAGTAATTTTATCCATTAAAACTCGTCTTTGATCATCAAGTTTTTTCCTTGAAAAAATAGGTTTTTCCTTGAAAAAAAAATTACTTAAACATATACTCATTACTAATAATTATAATAATAGAACACATATTTTACATTGCACATGCAACACATTATTTCTGAAATGAATTATCATTTCTGTGACCTGCAGTTGGCCAACAATATACACACAGTTCATTTTTAAATTAATATTACATATCCTTATTACTTATAATTACATTTATACAGTAATTATAATTATAGGATACCGATTTTAAATTGCACTTGCAACACAGAAAAAATCATTTATCTGTCATAAATAAAAAATCTAATGTTTATTTGGTAACACTTTACATAAAGCCTTTATATATAATGCATTATAAAAGTATTTTTAATGCATTAATTATTCCTTGTAATGCACCTTTTAATGCATTGTATGATCTCATGAATAAATGTAACCACAGTTATAATACATTATAATACTTTTTACACCTTTAGAAAATATATGCAGTAGGCTACTGTAAAACACGACAAAAAAACTATTTCAGATGTAACAATTTTAATTTTTTTTACATTAATGAAATGATATAATGTATTATAACGTACCTTATGAATATCTTTATAATGCATTATAAATAAAGGCTTTAAGTAAAGTGTTAGCATTTATTTCAATTAAACATGTCTCACTGAAATTTTAACATTATTGTTACCTGTAATTCACCAACAATATGTCAATTATTCATGTGGCACTGGCTGAATGGAGAATTACTTATTGTGCATAAATAAAGAAAAAACAGCTGAAAGTCATTAATAATACTGTGATCTGTAATTGTCCAAAATTATTTTCAGTTAAAAACGTGACATTTGTAAATGAGCAGAACTGATTAATAGTCTTTATAATTTGAGTGTCTGGTTTGTAAAGGTCTCTTCAGAAGCCAGTAATTCATCACACGAAACACTGCGGTCGACACAAGCCATGTTTAATATTATTTATCATCACAGCTCAAGTCAAACTGGAGTTAATGTCCTCAAATCTTGTGTATTTGTGTTCATGTTTTTGAAGGAACATGTTGAAAGCTTCTGTTAAGTAGATATTTGCACCAAATCACCATAGAATCTGATTGGACACGACCTTTGACATCAACAACAGAAGATATGTGAGGGCTTTCCTTCATAACTGTACACAATTATATGGTTCATTGCTCTGGCATTCATTCAGCATTGCTTATCCGTTTTGAGAACCCTTGCCTCAAACTTCTGCTAAATCCCTGGAGAAACAAACAGACTCAAAGGAGTTAATAGTTTCCGTACAGTAAGATATAGAGCTACTGTATAAAAAAATCATTTGATCTTTGAAGAATTTGATGAGAAATGTTTACATTCATATGGAGTTTTGAGACTTTTGAATGAAGACTATTATCTGAGCATAATTTGAAACGTTTCTCTTCTGAAATCGTAATGTTTCTGGACTCATTTCTCAGGAGAAACATCAGGCAGAAGATTTTAATGAAGATCTCCATATTTTTCTTATTACTATCTCATGTGACCGGCTGCATGTTTGGCTTCAGTTCGACGCGTTTTCTCTGTGTATTTGGACAAATAAAGTGTTAGTTGCACTGATGTGCATTTAGTATTGCTTTTTCCTGCTTTTTTGTTTTGTATTTTTGCACTTCTGCAACAAGGCATTATTAAAGGCACAATATGTAAGATTTTTGGATTAAAATATAATATTAAAACCTCTAGAACAGTGTTATATATTTTGTTAAATTTTTACGTACATTATCCCAGATGTTTCCGTCTTTGTGATTTGTCAAAATTTCACCTTTTTCTTTTGGTTCATATTCATACTCTCTCTCTCTCTCTCTCTCTCTGCTGTCATCTTACATTAGCGTGAGTGCTGTTTTGGAGCAGTAAGTGCTGATTTGTATTCTGCACACAGATATGTCGGGTTTATGAGAGAATAGCTCAGCTGTAATCTTCTTCAAATCGCTCTGTGAATGGGTTTTTAAAGTTGTGGTCAGCTGAAGGGGATCCCTGCGGTCCGGCTTCATTTCAAAGCATTCGTTCTCACGGGGGCCGTTCTCCCGCAACGCTACTTTCATTGTCTTTCATTTAAAAGGTCCAAACGCCTCATAAACCGCGCAAAACTGCTCCTCATTATAGACTAGCAAACCTCAAGATCATAACCCTCGGATAGAGAACTTCTAATACATTTCCTCTGGAGAAATCAGCAAAAGAGAATTATAATACAGTAAAAAAATATATAATTATTTTTGTCTTGAAATTTTGCTATACGTGCTTAAACAAGAGTAAGAAAAGGAAATGACTTAAGATATTAGGTCTTATTTTCTGAAAAGAATATCAAAACCAAGTTTTTTTTCTTAAAACAAATAGAAAATGCCTGCCAATTGAGTAAAAAAATAATGTTATTTTCCCTTTGAAGTAAGATTATTTTTATGACCTCATTGGCAGATTTTTTCTTCTTGTTTTAGGCATAAACATATATCATTTAAAAAAAAAAATTTCAGTCATTTTGGTTCTCAAGTAAATGCATCTAGAATTAGGAATGTTTCAATATTTTACTGAAAACAAGACAAAAATACTAAGCGTCCATGACTCCATGGGAGTATGATATTGACAATTATATCTCGATATTTTCTGGGATGTTGTCGATAATGATAATTAGACGATATTTTGAAGCTGCATCTAAAGCACTAATTTATTTACTCCACAATAACAATTGCATAAATGCTATGGTAATATTTTAAATATTGAAATATCAAGTGATAAAAAAAATAAGAAGAAATGATTCTACAAAATATGAAAGTAAAACTATGGGGAAAAACTTAGTCGAATCGTTCAAGCAGCTGATTCATTCAGGAATGAAGCAAGTGACTCTTGAATCATTGACTCGTTCAACAACACTGGCTGTGTCCGAAATCTCCACTCAAACCACTACTCCCTACCTCCTATGTAGGGGGTAGGGAGTAGAGCACTATATAGTGAGCTCACTAGCATAATAGAAACACCACTTTCGGACACTACTCGATCGTCTCTCGGCGCCGTTGATTACGTCATTGCTGTTGCCCGTCCGTCTTTTTTACAATCAGCGCAATGCATGATGGTATGTAGGGCTTGGGTTAGTGACCATCGGTTGTACACTACTTTTCAAAATGCATTCTGGGATACATTGAGTGGACTATATAGGGTATAATAATAATCACTATACATTCGGACAGCACTACAAAATGGCGAGCTCACCATATAGTCCACTATATAGTGAGTAGTGGGAGATTTCGGACACAGCAACTGATTCATTCAGGAATGAAGGAAGTGACTCTTGAATCATTGACTCGTTGACACTGATTCATTCAGGAACGAAACACAGCTGTCATATCTGTTGCGTCTTTGTTTGGGTCTATTTTTGTTGGTGAAAGTGCAAAAACAGACGAATATTTTGTGTTTGAAATGTTACCTTGTTATTTCAAATTGCAATCATGATGATATTGAACACACCAAGTTTTTTCTCATGTGACATTGCTTAACTATTATATAAAATTATAAGACAAAAACTCATACATGGGCATTTATGCCCCATATATTGAATAGTGGTCATATTAACCTAATTTGATCTGCATCCTTAAGTGAAAGCATGCACTTTCAAGGCTAGTTTTTGTTTTGGACACTGAGTGACAATGTCAGCTTCAACATCGTTACAAAAATCACAATTATGCTATTATCGTAGACGAAATATGGCACACCCAGAAAACACAGTGCCAAATTTAAACGCTCTCATTGTGTTGGGCAGTGATGTGTCTTCAGATGGTTGTTTGGCTCTAATTGTGATGTGTGTGTGCGCGCGGGCTAGGTGGGAGATTAGCATGCTAATTAAACGTGATCGCCAGCTACCGGCTCGTGACGGCCCACGGACACCCGGTTAGCGTCGCCATGGTTACGCTCCTCCGGGATGCCTCTAAATGCGGGAGGAGTGACGGCGTCCCATCGACGTACCTCAGCCTGTCAGAGGGCGTTGATTTGAATCATTCGGCACACATCACTGGGCGTCCTGCGGAGACGGAGAAGGGTTAGGACTGTAAGAGCCGCAGGGCAGATGTAATCAAGAGCTCAAGCTGATGTGGAGACACGACACTCTCAGCTCCACTGTAACATGGAGACGTGTGACGAACCCTCACCAAAAAACACTGGGCTGCAGGAAGGGGTATTTGTGTTGTTTTGGAACATTTTACATGTTCATCCCAACACTCCTGCCAGGACACAAAATTAATTAATACTGTATTAATTAATTAATTAAATAATGATAAACAATTATTATTATTAATAAATTCAATTATAATATAATTTAATATGTTATTATTATTTATATAATATTGTTTAATTCATTAATACATATATACTGTATATAGCTATATATATATATATATATATACACACATTAAAGGTGGGGTATGTGATTCTCTTTTTTGAAATTTTTTTCAAAATCACTTGAAATCCTATTCATAACCCACTTACAGCACTGAGTTAGAAGCACTGAAATGAAAATGAATCAATGTAATCATCTGTGGAACGGGCAGGACTCGAAAAACTCCAGCCAATCATTTCCAAGACCACCTAGAATCATTGGACAAGTCCGTCAATCAAACTCGTACTCGTATTTTTATTCTAATAATACATTAAATATGAATTTATTAAATTATTGTTATTTTTATTATTATTATTTTAATATTTTTTTTTCATTCATGTGATTTATATATATATATATATATATATATATACATAGATACATAGATAGATAGATAGATAGATAGATAGATAGATAAGTAATAAGTAATCCCATGCTTTCACAAAAAACATCCTCACCCAGTCTCAAAAACACATGCACTTTACATTTTATCACATGTAAAATTCACATATTTTTTCTGTTGCTGTTTGCAAACTTTTGTTTGTATATATTTGTGTAAATGCAAACTCCAGTCCAATGTCAGGTAAACTCCACTGCGCTGCATGTAAAGCATGTTGTGTGTGTCTGTCAGCAGAGGTCAGTGTGGATCTGGGTTCTTCTTCTTCTTCTAAAGTTCACATGGAGAATGTGAAACTCATTAGTCATGAGACAGTCAGACACCTCTGTGACTCAAATGAACTTAACTAACCTCACAAACTTAATGTAGAGGTATACCAATATGCAAATAGGACACTTAAATATAGCAATAGAACGCATCAAAAACAGGCATTTTCCCAGTATCTGAAACAGAGCGTGGCGGCGACAATGGCAAGGTCATTCATGCATGAAATTATCAAATGTATATCTTGAATGAAATGTACGTCACTTTGGATAAAAGCATCTGCCAAATGCATAAGCGCAAATTGTGTTTGATTATGTCAGACTGTGCTTGTCACCTGACCGCTGGACATTTCATTTACATTTATGCATTTCCCAGGTGCTTTTATCCAAAGTGATTTCCAGTGCATTAAGACTATATGTTTTATCAGTTCATGCATTTTCATATACATTTTACCAGTACGTGTCGTGGACTTAAATACATGCTTAAATACAACATGGAACATGTTAACTTGCACATCCACTATGACTGATATAGTCGATCCTATTTGTTCTTTATTGCTTTATTGTCTGGTTTTATTGTGCGTGATTCATCAGTGCTTGAGGAAATATTTTTTGCTTTCATAATTTGCTATGAAAAATACATTTCTACACCTCTGAAACAACGTTTCTCCCAACAAAGATGATTTTTTATTTGAAGAGTGACGTTTAGCTGTGCTACTGCTACTGTGCTAATACAACAGATTCTGCCCTGAATATTTACTTTTAATGATTTAGCTGACTTTTTGAAAACAGAGTTTCGATTTAAAAAAGCACCACTGACTGCAAATTATTTCCCACTGAATACTTAGCTCAGAAATATGTCATATTATGGAAGTTTTCCGCAGTGCAAATGTGATGTAATGTAATTATCTGACGTGATGCTGTTTTGCAGATGTTTTCCCATGGCTATTAAAGTTTTTATTGATATTTTGAACAAGCTTTTATTATAGGCCTAATGTTAATTTTAGTTTCTTTTTTAGTCATTTTGTTTTGTGCTTTTGTCATTTTATTTGTTTTTTAAATATTGCTATTTAGGTCTAATATGTTCTTATTTCAGTAAGTTTTAGCTAATTTTTATTTCCAGTTAATATTAGTGCTTCAACTCAAACTTTTCTCAGTTATTTCAGGCAATATTTAGAATTTTCGTTTAAAGTTTTTCAACTAATATTTATATTTCATTTTATTTAAGCTTTATTTTAGTTAACAGAAATGTTTTTAATAGTTTTAGTTAACGATAATAACCCTGTTTTTTCCGTCCACCGCCTTTCTCTGGGTTCAGTGTGATGTGCAACAGTGAATCATGGGAAATGAACGGCAGACAGTTTGTTCTGAGATCCAGCAATGTGGAAGCACTCACAGGTTTGCTAACAAGCCTTAAAGGTTAGAGCACAGATCCTCCTCTGTGTGTGTGTGTGTGTTGACAGTGAGAGATGTTTTTGCTCAGAAGGCTTCATAATTGGAGAGGAGGGTCGAATGCACATCCAGGGCTTATTTAACCTCAAAAATCATAAAACAGAAAGAAAATAAAGCCCGTTGAAATCCTAATATTTGATTTTAGGGTGAAATATCTCCATAATATTTATATATTATACGTTTCATTCATATTTTTAATTGGCTTTAATTTTATGTTTTCATTGTCATTTATTTTCGATTTAATGATTTTTAATAATGTTTTTTTTTTTTTATTTATTTATTAATTTTTCAAAAAAAAAAATTTCATTATTTTTTTTTTTTTAGTTAGTAATTGTATTACTTCAGCTTAAACTTATTACAGTTAGTTGCAACATTTCTCATTTTTGCTTAGTCTTTTTTTGTTTTAAATTAGATATTTATATTTTATTTCAGCATTATTTCCGTTTTTTAACACACTAATATCATCATGTCTTTGCATGCGCTGTCTGTTTTAGTGGCTTTATCACTACAGGTGTTATACAGATCAGTTAATGCAAACGTGCCTCAAAATGTGCTGAAAGTAATTGCATGTGTTAGTTTAGTGAATAAAGCTCAATCGATACTGAGACTAATTTACACAAAGAAGGTTTGCACTAAAAAGAATGAGAATGACAATCTGAATCCTGAAACATGCTCAAGTAGCCTCACTGTTCAATGGATTCAGCCGAGTTCCCTCAACTCAAACGGCCTCCACAGTCTCCAGATCTCAGTCCTATCGAGCAGCTTCGAGATGTCGAGGAACTCTTTTATTCATAGGTCATTTTTCTGGACCGTTTTCAAGACCTCGTCCCCCTCATTTGCATTCTGGGTCAGAGCCAGAAACCCTGAGCTTCGCTGATGGTGTGGTTCAGATGAATCGCTTGTGTTGGACCAGACCTCGTTAGTAAATCGCTTCAAAAAGCATCTGCTAAATGAATCAAATATAGACCTGATGAAGCAGAAGACATGAGAGCTATTCCTGTAAACACAGGGCAATGGAAGTCAGACTACGGCTGTTTAATATATGGATGATATTTTAAGAAAGAGAGAAATATATAGAGAGAGGAGAAGGTTTTCTTGCCCAGTCTGTGGGCGCATAGCAAAGGAAGAGAAACGAACAAAAAACTGGAACCTTCTGTGTGTGTGTGTGTGTGTGTGTGTGTGTGTGTGTTTCAAGGAAGGTAGATGACCTAAACATGAGTCAGAAAGAGTCTCTCTGCCTCTTCAAACATCACTGTGAAGTTGTCCTGTGAAACACAAAGGAGAGAAGCAGAGAGAACAGTGCAAAAAAAATATAATTAGGATGAGTGTTGGATGCTTCTGTGTGTGTTTATGTGATTTAAGGACAATGCAACGGACTAGTTACCAAGCCACACATAGACACACATCTGAAGCAAAACAAGTTGAGAATCTCTTCTGTATAGAAGTTCCTTATAATCCGCAACCTTTGCCGTGCGCCTCCTCCACAGTCAGCCGTCTCCGAAGAGGACACACTGATTGAAACTGGGCCCGCAGTGACAGATTTAATGCACAGATTGGTTTTCACAGTCCACACGACAACGTTTTCAAATTCATCCATTTGAAAGAGCTTCTTCAATAAAGCAGGACAAAAACACTGTTCCTGTGTGGACAGAAGGACAAAACCTACAGAAAACGATTCGTGTAGATGCAGGGGCCGTTCACACAATGGAAAACCAAGGCCCTGTTTACACGAGAACGCTGAAAACATAAAAATATTTCACCAGATGTGCCTTCCGTTTACACGGCCACGGCGTTTTTGGGGCTTAAAAACGCAAAAAAGTGAAACCACCCTCCAGAGTGGAAATCTTAAAAACGCTCCACCGTCACGTTCCTGTCTAAACAGTACAAACGCAAATCTGCTCACGTCGGCTCTCGTCGCGTACGCGTTTACGTCACAGGCGTGCGCCAGTACAGGAAAATAACAACCAACATGTCGGATTATTTCCATACGTCGGATCTTCAAGTTGCCCTCGCAGCTCTGATAAACGTACTAGAGTCTTTTCAGCAGTTGTACGAAATATTCTCAGATATTGTGTGGCAGTGCTTCACATTGCCACCTAGCCGCCTGGAGTGCACACTACATCGAATTTCACACACTTTTGCGTCACCATATGCACGCAGATTTCCCCCATATAACGCTCGTCTAAACGCAGAATAAAAAGTGATAATGCAATGCCACTTTTGCGTTTTCTCTTCAGATCGTTTCCGTGTAAACATTGCCTAACATTCATTTACACCACAACAGCATTTTACGGGCCTGAAAACGCACACTTTTGAAAACGGGATTCAAAGTGCAAGTTTTTGAAAATGTAACATCGCCACCTACTGGCCTGGCGTTTCTAGTCATTTTCACAGATCCGTGTGAACGGGGATCATTTTGACAACGCAGCAAAAACACGCAGGACAAACATGTCCGTTTTTACATCGTTGTCGTGAAAACGTATTTTACTTCAGGGGGTCAGTTTAAGCTAATAGCTGAAATCTCACACACACCCTTAATGGGTTTTGATCTTGTGAAGAATGATGGAGGAACTGAAGTTTCTATCTCTCATCACACAGAGGAAAATGCTTCATATTAAAGAGACAAGATCATTTCATCATTTTTGATGGCATCTAATATTTATTGGGTGTGTCTGTGTGGAGAGCGTGTGAGTCTTTCTCCAGAGGCAGACATATGGATGGAAAACAGGAAAGATGAGTAGAAAAGAAGTGTCATTACGAACAATAAAGAGAAGAGGATGTAATTTATTAGGGAATATAGAAAGAAAGAGTAGAAGATCATAACAGAAGAACTTCTTAGGTGGATTATTTTTTGAATACTGTCTTTATGATATGATTTGCATGTTAATAAAACCAGTTGCTCATGGCTATAATATACCTACTGTCTGAAATCATAGATAAATTACTAGAGATAGGAACTCTAAACCACATCTAGATGTTTTAATAATAAATGAGACTGCGTGAAACAGACAGACTTAAATTAAAAGAAGGAAAATGTTGAGTATTAAACTCATAATAAAAAAATGGAAGAAAAGTGAACCCAATTATTTTTAATATGAAAATTATTTGGACTTTATAATTAGATTAAATTGTAGCTAAATCATATGTGAGAGTGAAATAATATCTGTGAGAATCTGCTCATATTTCACCCCAAACCCATAATAAATACATTTATATTTTGCATTTAGAAAATGAAACCTATTTTTAGGACCATTAATCCTAATTTTTGTATTTTATTAAAGTAAGTGTATTAACCCCAACTTTTGCAGTACTGTAATGTGAAAAATGCTAAGATATATAGTTTAAAATGTAAAGTATTTTAAATTATGTATTATAATGTATAATGTTCTAATGAGAATTACAAATTAACACAAAAGTAAAGCACCCAGATGCATTACAGGGAGAATTTGGACTGAAAAAAGTGTTTAAAGAGGTGTATAATGCCCTTTTCATGAGATGTAAAATATACGTTTCTGATGTCCCCAGAGTGTGTATGTGAAGGTTGAGCTCAAAATACCCCACAGATATTTTTATATAGAATGTTAAAATTGTCACATTTTGAGGGTGAGCAAAAACGCACCGTTTTTGTGTGTGTTCCTTTAAATGCAAATGAGCTGCTGCTACCAGCACAGGGGGAGGAGCTACAACAGCTTGTATGTGTGTTTGTGTGTGTGTGTGTGTGTGTGTGTGTGCTTGCGTTCGTGTGTGTGTGTGTGTTAGCAGCTCCAATTACCTTTCACAGACACACACTGAACATTTCAAAAACTTTGAGCCTTTTATGTTAGACAAAGATTGAGAGACTCGAGAAGAAGTGACACCATGTAGACAGCATTTCTGAATGGTTAGTTGATGAATTTATGTAGTTTATGTGTAGTTATCTTCTAGTCATTGATTTGCATATTCTGTCATGATAATCTATAAATCACGTTCTCGAGGACTGGGTTTATGTAAATTCTAGGGTTGTGATGTCACTAACCCGTGAAGAAGCTCATTGTAGTCCCTACCAGCCGTTTGTTGTAGTCCTTAAAAAGCGATTTCTGTAAAAGCAAATATCTTCCTTTGCTTTGAACTTTGAGCGTTGTAACTTTGCAGATGTTGTTTATGCTCAAACAGCAACAGTACACACTAACTAAAGATAGAAAAGTGAAATCATAATCAACCGCCCCTTTAAATGTCATGTAAACAGCCACAACGCACACCTTCTAGTACTTCTGTTGGTGATTTCCGATGCGAAGGGAGTGAGACCTTGACTGTGTCCACTCCATGAGTTCAGCATTAAAACACAAACACAAATGCATTATTTACAGACCCTGAGCTCGTCTGAAGCTCTGGATTCATCATCTTCATTCTGCAGTGATTCGGCTCATGAATGCAGCTCTTGTTTAAAAACAGGTGCAGACGGAATAACAATAAGACAGCACAATCTCAAAGATCTGCCAGAACTTTTGCTGAATCTCACACGATCTCCAGAAGAGTTTCAGAAGAAGTCAAAACTGGGTCCGATGTTTATCTGTCTGCGCATCTCTCCATTTCAGCAACTTTCTCACTTGTTTTTGTTGCACTAAAAAAATAATGAATTGAGCAAATCATTTATTTAAATGATCATTCTTAGAAAGAAGGTTCAATGGGGTTCTGTGTAGAACTCAATGGTTCTCGACGCAATGTTAGAGAACGCTTTATGCCAAAAAAGGTTCAATGTAAGGAGAAATATCTTAAAAGATTGCATTAATACTTTTTTATGTTTAGTTATTACATTTTTATACTGGCCTCACTGAAAATCATGGTTTCTGGTTTAAAGCACTTTTGGTCAGTTTGTCGGAAAACTATAAAATAACAATCAAATTAACAATTTTGTTTAAATATCATATTTCGCTCAAATGTTGATGTGCAAAACACATACTAGTTAGAAATTATTGTTTTTTCAGTTTGTCTTTTAGTGCACAGTAGAAAATATGATGCATATTTGAAAAAGACTTCACAATAAACATTAAGGTGTTGTCTTTATTTATGCAAACTAAATTAAACATGGACTAATATCTCAATTTATAAATATTTCATTTGTTTATGGTGAAATTATTGACTTACATTAATTGACTTAAATTAAGTAACATTTTTCAATTTTGGCTTGGTTTTTAAAATAAATAATCTGGTAACACTTTAGATTAAGGTTCCATTTGTTACCATTAATTAATATAAACTAGCAATGGAAAATAATTCTAAAGCAACATTTACTTATAGATTGTTAAAATCAAAAGTTGTGTCTATGAACCCGAACAGTTGTTGTTGCTTTAACAAATGTTAGTTACAGTTAGTTAACGCATTAATGGGACCTTATTGTAAAGTGTTACCAAAAATCTTATTTACTTTCTATGGTTTTGTCTTTGGGAAAATACATATTTTTGATTATTAAAACAAAATATAAGTTTTGAACTAAAACAGGGAAAACTAATTAAATGAGTGTTTTTTTGTTTGTTGTGTTTTTTAGTCAGGTGATTTTCATTAGACTGGTAACATGTTCCTCTGATGTGTGTGTGTTGACAGGGTTGAGGAGAGCTTCAAGACTCTGTTCTGGTCCATATTTGGGCTCTCCGAGGTGATTTCTGTGGTTCTGAAGTATGATCATAAGTTCATTGAGAACATCGGTTACGTGCTGTACGGGGTTTATAACGTCACGATGGTGGTGGTTCTCCTCAACATGCTGATCGCCATGATCAACAGCTCCTACCAGGAAATCGAGGTACGGGCAGTCAGTTCTGAAGAAAAAACATCTAAGCCTCTTTAAAGCAAGATACATTTACCAAACAGTTCTGGGTGGATTACCTAAAATTGTAGTCCGTTACAGATTATACTTGATGGAAATTGTAGTTATCTATTAGATTACACATTCTAGGATTTTTTGATTACTTTTAGATTACATTTGCCCTAACTCAACGTCAACGACCATATCGATGCGAAGAGAAAGAACATCTTTTTCTTTGTTATCGACGACATTAAACATTACTAAACTGCAGGGGGTTTGCGAGTTAATATGTAATTAAATCATGACAATTTCTAATTAAAACAATCAAAATAAAACACTAAAAAAGATTAAATATTTTATTTGTCGACCTGCATGTGAATGTGACAGCATGCCAATGTGTTGATAAATTATTGACATTTTAACTTAAAAATGTTAAGTAAATATTAATTTAATCAAAATTTAGGCCAAAGGGATTTTACTGACAAAAAAATGGGGGAATTTACTAATAAAGTAATTAATTTCTGTCATCTGATAATGTAATCCAGATTACAATGAGTTAGCAGCCAGCACTGCTGACCAGCAAAATCAAATATGAAAGTGTTTTACTTGTTGAATATTCTGTTTGACGCTGATACTTGAGATTATGGAACTGCAGGATATGATGTTCGAGTTGATGTTTGTGCTGACCGCTGGCTCTCTGCAGGAAGACGCTGATGTGGAGTGGAAGTTTGCTCGTGCTAAACTCTGGTTGTCGTATTTCGACGAGGGTCGGACGTTGCCTGTCCCGTATAACCTGGTGCCCACCCCCAAATCCTTCTACTACCTGATCATCCGAGGCAAGTCCTGCCTTATCCGACTGTGCAAGGGCAAAGGTCATCGGCGTAACACCGAGCTGGAGATGGGCATGCTCAATTCACGGACGAAGGTAAAACACAATCTTATACTAACACACTCAGTTATGCAATTCAGGGTACTTACGTATTTGGTTTTAACTTAACTTATGTTCCTTGTAGACTGTAGAAGTAATTCATCTGGTGTAATCCGTCCCGCTGATATCCTAGTTGCTGCAGTTTGGCATCTGGTTCACAGCTGCAGACGCACAGAAGGACTTTTATTCAAATATTTTAAATGGAAATGAACTTGTAGAACTTATAGACGTCTGTAGAACTACTGCAGAATACTGAAGAGAATTTACACTGAAACACAGAGTGTGGGAAGGAATTAGATTGTGTATAGATTATGCATATGCGTAAAGTATATAGTGTAATATTCTATATTGTAAATATAAACAACATATAATTTAAATATGTAATATATATATATATATATATATTATAAGTCATTTAAATTGTAGAAATAATTATAGAATTTACTGTACAATTTAATGTAAGATTATATATGAAGAGTTCAGATGCAAAAGCCTCTAAGTGCCATCTGAAATTTTCTTCTAGAATGATCATTTTTATCAAGCTCGTATATTTAATATCAGTAATTTCACTTAAATGACAATTAATAGGTAATTTTCATTGTCAAGTGAAATCACTGAACTTAAAAATACAAGCTTGCTTAAAAAATTATCATTCTAGAAGAAAATTTCAGATGGCACTTAGAGGCTTTTGCATCTGAACTCTTCATATGTATAATGATGTACATATATATATAATAAACAATTTTATTTATAATGTACCTTTCTTATACAATATAAGTAATATTATATATTATAGATATAAATTAGGCCTATACATAATTGAAACAAATAATGTGTAGTTTTAATTTGTTGAAAATAAAATTGTAGAAATGATATGTATATTTATATTCTATATATTTATAGAATAGGAAGTCAGATATCAGAAAATGGTTAGTTGTATAGTTTACTATCTTATTAAAAATCCACCACAATATATACACACATATATACATAACCAGATGATAATGCTTTTTTTTATTTGACAAATTTATGTAATTAAATACAATATCAAGGTGATGTACTTCATCTCTTTTTAATACTTTCTCCTTTCATTTGGGATGTGATGCACACAAAACAAAACATAATAACAAATAATTTCTCATAACAAAGGAATCAGTCAAACAGTCATGCATTATGAAAATGATTGGATACACCTGATAATAACTGATAAAAATACACCTGTGATCCACATCAGTTGAATATGCTGAGTCTCTGTTTTTCAGGCGGATCGTCATCGAGCAAATCTCAGGAGCCGAGAGGAGAACACCTTAAAGAAACCCATCAAAAACCCCACAAGATATCAGGTGAGAGACGCAACAGACCAGAGAAACTCACGACAGTTCATATGATCCTGTTAAAATGACGAGATCTTTCTCTGTGTGTCTAACAGAAGATAATGAAGCGCTTGATTAAGCGATATGTTTTGAAGGCTCAGGTCGACAGAGAGAATGATGAAGTTAATGAAGGTAAAAACCCATAAATTCACTGTACACACGTCCTGTGTGTGCAGGGTTGCCAACTTTTGAGTTTTGCTTGGAGTGAGATTTGTTGGGGGGGGGGGTGATGAATTTTTTTTTTTACTGTATCACGTGCCGTTTGAGCTGAAGCACTACAGCGGTCTGTCACATTTAAAAGCACCAAAAACTGTATTTATTGTTTGAATCTCGTAAAAATATTGACAGAATATGAGAGCAGAGAATTTGTTCCATATCAAAAGTAGCCTATAACTTTCTCTGTCTTGTCTGTCGGTGTCAGTGTCCTTTTAGACTCGCGATTTTTCTCTGCTTGAGAAACATGTGTGCCGTGAGCGCGTGTGAAAAGGGTAAATTACGGTCACGGACGTCACGGACGTAACGACGACAAATGTTTCCAGCGAATCGACAATCAGAGAAAGGCATTAGACACAGCAGTGGTCCAATCAGTAGTTAAGAGCCTGAACTTGTTTAGTAATTCGGAAATTAGCGCACATGAGGGGGAAAAAACATACAGCACAGAAGAATGTCTCATTTAGCGTGAGATTTCTTTGTCGAGCGTGAGAGCGTGAGATTGAGGCTGAATGCGTGACTGTCACGCCAGATGCGTCAGAGTTGGCAACCCTGTGTGTGTTTTATGAGCAGAAGCATCTTGTTTGTGGACCTCAAATTATGTGTCTTGTTGATGACTTGTACTTTCTTTAGAAAAAGTCCAAATCTGCTTATATACAACTAAGTAACTCAAGCTCTCTCTCTGTGTTTGTGTGTGTGTGTGTGCTTGTTTATGTGATTTATGAGAACACAAATTTGTATAATGACATGCGTATTACACTGGTATTACAACTTAAACGTGGTTTATGAAGACATTTCATGAGTCCTCATAATTCAAATAGTTAAAAAAACATAAAAAACGTAAAAATGTAAAAATGCAGAATGTTTCCTGTGATGGGCAGGTTTATCGATAGGGGCAGTGTGTGTGTGTGTGTGTGTGTGTTTGTGTGTGTGTGTGTGTGTGTGTGTGTGTGTAAGGGGATAGAATATACAGTTTGTACAGTATAAAAACCATTAGGCCTATGGAGAGTACTCATAATGTAGTTGCACGTGTGTGTGTGTGTGTGTGTGTGTGTGTTACAGGTGAACTGAAGGAAATAAAACAGGACATCTCCAGTCTGCGCTACGAGCTTCTGGAAGAGAAATCTCAGACCACTGGAGAACTGGCTGACCTCATTCAACAACTCAGTGACAAATTCGGCAGGAACGCCAAGAAACAACCCTGAGAGAGAGAGAGAGAGAGAGAGAGAGAGAGAGACATATGTGACAAAAAGTATAAAGTAGTTTAGTAAGAATCTGTACACTTGAGACACTTAAAAATGTCTGAATGTCATTCATCAGCCACAGAATATCAAATCAAGTGTCACTTAAACACACACAGAAACACACTTCACAAGCAAAACAGCTTATAGACGGATGTTTGAATGCTTTAAAATGCTCAAACAGTAGATCAAGTGTAAAATATGAAGACAGTTTTTTAGTTTGTTGATGATGTTGATTGTTTTTTAAACCACTCTGTCTGGAATTGAACACATCTTCACAGACGGCGTCGAAATACTGAATCGAATCCTTCAACTCTACCAGCGCTTCATGCGAGCAGCGGCACACACAGAGAAGGCAGAGCGGCGCGTTATTCATAAGCAGAATACGTTTCTGGATTCACCCTTGTTTTTGACCGCACTGTATCATTATTTATTATGATTACTTTGTGTGACTGATCAAGCTTTTATGTGTAGTTTGGGGTAACAAAAGGTTTTATAGGTTTGACTGTGATAATAATGCAAAAACTGACACTTAAAATCAACATTTCAAAAAAAAAAAAAACATCTAGATATTGACAAAAAGTAGTCATTGATAAGATCTAAATATGTATCCAAATGCAAAGCATAATTATGTCTGAGAACAATTTCTTAGCAACTAGGGATTACACAAACCTGTGTTTATATAGTTTTTATATATAGGGCTATATAGGTACAAATGGTATTATTGATGATACATGATCTTGTTTGGGAGTGGAGTGTGTGTGTGTGTGTGTGTGTGTGTGTGTGTGGGGGGGTTATAGGGATTTTAGGATTTCATCCACCTAATTCAAACACATTGTAACTTTGAAATAAAGAAAAGCAAATATTAGTGAAGAGAAAAGATTTGAGGCTCATAGATACAGATTCACTGAAGAAGTGGTGTAAAACAATGTTCACTCAGAAACTGCTAATAAATTTCACAAAAAGAGATGCCGTGTGTAACATTGAATTGAACATGAAATTTTGAAGTAGAATGACTGACATAGTATTTTCTTGTAAAATGTACTCCTTGTAATCTTTGTTTTATTTTTTTTATTTTTTTTACACTTGATCAAGAATCACATTCAGACATTTTTGATGTTGGTAAATAATGTATGTTGCAACATGGAAGCAGAAGAAAGAGCAGTGAAGCCGCTTTAGTTCCCCAGAGTCCATTACATCACGAGTCCAATTGAATGTTGTAATGTTGTGATTCCTCTCCGAATCTTTCTGGAGGAAGTGAGTGAACGGGACAGACTTCTGTTGAACTCTATACAGCAGGTGTTGGTGTGAATTCACTCAGATACTGAACATCGTCCAGAAGAGAGAGGGAGACATGAGGAAAAACAGACAGGAGAGAATAACGGAGACTAAACGAATATAACAGGCTCACAGCAGGTATGCAGTGCATTCTGGGATATCACCTCCCTTAAGAGTCATTTCCTGTTCTGAGATCGTATCTCACAGGAGAGAAATATACTGAGAAAATGAAAACAGGAGATGAAAACACTGTGATGTTGCCATTTATGATATGATTTCATATAAAAATGTTTTAATCATTTAGGTTTGAGTCAAATTGGGAATGTAAACATAATTTCCTCTTTACTACAAACAGGCCATCTAATTAACACACACACACACACATTACAGTATTTGTAGGCCTTTACTGAAGACTTTGCCTGTATAAAGCTCTTGCTCACACAGACTCAGGTCTGATAAAGAGAGCGTTTACATGATGTACACCTTTAGTTGTACAGTAAGAGTTCAGATTTATCTGAATGTATTATTTTTTGTTTCAATAACAGTAAATTAATTAAATACACAGATGTTCAGAAAGTGTATTTTTCAAAAGGAAACACATGACTGAATATGTTGTGAAAAATATTGTGCTATTTATAACTGAAATTAAAAGTTTTAAATGGTCTTAGTTGGACTGCATACTTTTTTTTTCATTTGACATTTTTCATACACGTGCAGAGGATTAAAAAATATTGTAGCTTTAAAATTGAATTCTCTAGATAAAGATTATTGTGCTAGATAATGGAAACTTTCAGAAGACAAATGTCAGGGGAAAAAAAGGACACAAATGCTAATAACTTAAAGCACTAATATAAAGAAAATAGTATGGAAAATTATATGTATTTATGTATGTGTGTGTGTGTATATATATATATATATATTGGAAAATAATACATTTTAAATGAATAAATAATACAATAATAATAAACTTTATAAATAATAAAACTAATTTTATTGTAAAATATTAAAGTATTCCTTGCACTGATTTGAATTGATTCTGACTTACTGAAAACTGAAAAGTTAAAAGTGTAAAAATGTGTTTAAATATGTCACAATGAATGAAAATGTAATGGTCCTTAAAACATGGATGGCCTTTTTTTGCATATGCATTATGCATATATATTCTTATCTTCTTTAAGAATATGTTTCACCGGTACAAAGGAAAATAAAACGGACACAGACATAAACTGGGCTATTCATTTCTAAAATTAGATTTTTAAAATGGGCTCTGTTTGGAAATTACCTTTTTAATATAGTAACTTTTCAATTGAATTCTCTTTGTGAATATTATCGGCACGCGGTGGAAACAGAAGATGAGTGGAACATGAAATTTCCCCTGGTGCTCATCACATTCAGAGCTTGAAGCTGTAAATGACAAATCAGAATCTGTAGACGCTCTGATATGAAACTTGATTACACAAACTAGCACTAAACAGACAAATATAGTATTCCTCAGGAGGATACGACATGAAACGTGAACATTATTATATTAAATGAGCTTCAGGGGTCTGTGGTTATTATTACTATATAATGTCCCATTCTGACATGATCCGGAAACTTCCATTATAAGCATGGATGAGGTCGCGCTCGTCTCCACGGGAACATCCTCATTCCATTAGTGTCACCGCTCGACATAACGGGTCATTCTATAATATTTGCTATGCGTGAAGATGGCGTCTTCAAGAAGCCACGGCTTGACACCTGCGACAGGTACTTTATCACACTGTCAGGACGTCTGTGCCAGAAGATATTGACACGGCTGGCTGTATTATGACAGAATAACAAGCGGCGGTAACCATGGCATCTACAGCCTGAGCTCCAGGATACCAAGCCATTGTTTTTCTCTGACATGATGTGGGACTTTAATATGAGCGGGCGGCACGGGCGCACAGTGTGTGTGTGTGTGTGTGTCTGACTGTGTTCAAATCATGTGACTGTCCGCTGCTTAAATTCATGAGCTGTTTCACCGCATTCCCTGCCATTGATCCGTGACTAATGACCTGAAAAAAAAAAACACCTGAATTCATATTCCTCGTGCTTCCTTTTATTTGTCTAAACATTTGTTGTAATTAATTCAACTCAAACGGCTTAAAGTTATCATGAAACATGGTTTGCAACTCATTTTACTCCCATAATCATACTTTTGTTTAGAGTAAACATAGGCTACTTTTTATTCTATATATATATATATATATATAGAGAGAGAGAGAGAGAGAGAGAGAGAGAGAGAGAGAGAATTTGCATAATTGATTGAAAGGAACATTTCAATCAATTATGCAAATTTCATCAAAAACGAGTCATTCTGCTGTAGCTCTACAGAAAAAGCCCCTATGATTTCCACGATGCGGAAAACGCGGACAGAATCGTGGAAACAGAATTTACCATATAACGTGGAATGTCAAGGAAATTTGTCAACTATTTGATGAATAAATACAATTTAGGTCAGTATACTTAAATCAAACCAGGGTCCTAAAATTACATTTTTGTTAATACCATTACTTTGAGTAGGCTGTCCTTATTCACTCTGAGTCAGTTCAGTGTTGATTCAATTCTGTTCAATAACGATGTTGCAAAATTAATTTATTATTAAACAAAGTCGATTCAGCTATAAAATGTTGTATTGGTTAATCAATTACACATTTGATCTATTGATAATTAATTGAATAGTGAAAAAGTGAAAACCTAAAATCTATTTTTGTCTTTAATACTTATTTTTTAATACTTATGTTTTTTTTAATACTTAAAAAAATCTCCTGCTGACTCAAACTGATGGCGTGTTCAATGATGTCATTGAGGCATTTGCCACCTGATGATGTCATTGTGCCATTTGCTACCTGATGATGTCATTGTGGCATTTGCCACCTGATGATGTCATTGTGGCATTTGCTACCTGATGATGTCATTGTGGCATTTGTTACCTGATGATGTCATTGTGGCATTTGCTACATGATAATGTGAAAATGGTTCATTTTATCTGGAAGTTTAAAACTGGTCTTAAAGCGCTGGTTCTTTCCCCGGGGAAATGTGTGACATCATCGTCCTCTGTGGCCGTCGCTGCGTTCACACACCATGTGTGCTGTGAAGCCTCAATGACAGTCACTAGAGCTAGACAGAACATCTGCTGATACGGGACACACACACTTACAGACGCTCTCTGAAAGAGTCTCTTGATTTTAAAATTACTCAACAATGCTTCGTTCCACTCAATTTAACATGCGGATATTGCCTGGCAACTGTCCATTGACTGCCAAAAGGCTTGTGAAAACATTTTCAGATATATATACTCATAAAGGTTATACTCTGGAGAGTATCTGAGGGTATCCTTTTATTTCATTTAAGTTCATAGAAATGTATTAAGAGTTTTTCTTTTTTCTTTCATTCAAAAGGAGTTACTCTGACTGATACTGCACACTATTAGTATGGGAAACTTAAATGTGCTTTTTGACAGTAAATATGGTCACATTTACATTATTGTTAATTTTTGGTAACACTTTACAATTAGTTCTGATTAGTTCAAGTTAATGCATTCATCAACAATTAATCTGTCAACTTTACGTAATAGAAATGGAACTGTTCATTGTTAGTTCATGTCCATTAAATAATATAAATTTTTTTTATTTTGATTTTGATAATGTGCTTGTAAATGTTGAAATGAACATTAAGTGAGGAATAATGGGATCTTATGCTTTCAAAGCTAATTTGCTATTGCTAGCCTCTCCGAAACCATTAATGCAATCTTTCCAGTCCATCAGAATCGAGTATTCAGACAGACCATGGTATAACTAAGATTAATGATTGCTTTAGAAGTATTTTTCATTATTAGTTCTTATAGTAATTAGTTGTTGTAAAGTGTTACTATTTTTTATGCTCGTGCATTTAAATATGGCTGTGCATTTGTTGCTATTTTTAAACGATTGAAAACGTCAAAATCCTCTTGTGTAGTGCAAAGGATAGGCTATGGGAAACAGTAGGCCTAAATGCTGAAAGATTTGTTCAATATAAGGGGAACATTTTCTCTCAGTTTAATTTAGCTGTAGTGTTGTTTGCTCGTGGTTTAGGATGCACTGTAACTCTGAAGCGAGAGACGGCACATCTGTCTAGCCCGAAAAGCCCATAAAAAGGCGCGAGCGGACGGGACGATGGGGTCAAACGTCTCATAAAAGCCCAGTATATATTGAGCATGTCTGCAGTGTGAAGCGTTGTACCTCACTTCCACATCGCTGTTCCCTCATAAACACACCTTCTGTTCTTCATCACTTTCATTCACATGAGGACAGTGTGTCTGTCTTTCATAAGTCTTTGGGAAGTGCTTAAAGAAACTAATTAAAAAGCTGTCATCGTTTACTCACGCTCAGTCAGTTTTGATTTCCTGTTGACTTTGAATCCTTCAATTTATTAAGAGCTTAACTTCATTCGCCATTTTATTTGTGTATACTTGATTTCTTTGCTCAGGTGCGCCTATTTTTAGTTATTAATTGCCTTCTGCGAATCACTGCTGTGTTCTTAAGATATAAAAATTTGCAGCTTCTTTATCTCCATGGAGACTAGGCCCCTGCATTTCAGTATGAAATATGCCTTTAATTTCTATTCAGCGTTCCCTGTGAGTGTCGGGATGATTCATCCTCCTGTGGTCTATCAGAATCCCGTTGGCTTCTGGAGGAGGAGGAAACCCTTTTGTCTTCAAATTTCCTCTTCCAGAAGCGTTGGTCACACACACACTCTTATAACCCACATGCAAAAGAGACAGAACTTCTTCATTTAGGTTAATTATTATATTTATGACATGCTGCTACATATGACATAACTGCTAGATGTCTGCATTTACATATGAGAATCAAAATGATTCATTCACTTAAAGCAGCATTATGTAACTTTAGAAATGTTGCTCTCGGGGTCCCCCTACAGTTGGGAAACATTATTGTCTTCTACTACTGTCGTAAAATCTTTCATGGTTACACCAGGGGATACACACGAATACCCCCGAACTCTGCAGAGGGAGTCCTCACGTCTTCACTGTAAAAAACTTAACTCATTATTTTGAGTTATCTTTTTGCATGTTTTTTTTTAGTTTAACTAACTTATTTCGATAAGTTGAGGACAAGAAAAACTTTAAATTTCTTGTTGTCTGGACAATCTAGTTATCTCTACACAAAAAAAATAAGTTGAAATAACTAAATTGCTAAAATATTTTTTACTGGGCAGACTGCCAGCGTTGCGTGTGAAATGTCTTCATCCCAGGTACATTGGCATATATTTCAGCATGTCATATGAATATAGTTTCATGGGCTTTGTTTTTTTCAAACGCCAAAAGGTCGCGTAGCTCACGTTTACAAGCCAGTGTCTTTATAGTAGCCTATTATTGGCTACTGTTTTACATAATGGATATGCTAATTCAATTCAATGTTTGTGTGGTAGGTAATAGCCATATCGTCAATATTATAATATCAAGCTACCATAGATGAATCTGCAAATCTGAAAAATAAATAAACAAACATGACTATCAGCCTGTAGACATTAGGATAGTTATCCTGAACGATTATTTTGTCCGTCTAATCATGTATTATTTACTTGCAAGAATGTTGCCCCTACCAAACTTGTACACGCCGTTTAGACATAGGCTACTGATTTATTTATTTGTTGACGGCCAGCATCGGTCGGGCACGCAGCCCTCCTCCTCCTTTATTGATCACGACCAATATTGATCCTCGTCCAGCCTTTTGTTTTGTCACTCTCCCTTTTTCTCTTTCTACTGTCCTCCGACAAAACCTTTGGCTTCTTGGTTTTACTTGCTGCTTCGGCCATGAACATACAGAGGTAAAAAAAAAACAACAACGCTTGTTGGGCTCTCACGCCAGAATTTGAGGAAGTGATGTATGCTGTAAAGCAGTCGAATTTTTTAGTTCTTTTTGTGCTCGGGTTCCTACCCGAAACCCGAAGTTACATAGTGCCAGTAAAAGCGATACAGACCCCGTCAGGCTATGGCAGACCTGTCATTCAACCTATTGTAAGTCAATGTACCATCTCAAGGGTTTTGGAAAAATATTATAAAGGTTGAAAAAGTACATAGTGCTGCTTTAAAGTCGGCATGAAACTGAAGTCGCGTAACGTATATCTGACGCTTCTGGACCAAGAACAAATGTGGGCGGGGCTTGATTTTGTCTGTGGGGAATTGATTGGATGGTTGTGGTTTGCTATTGGTGGATCTCATGTGAGTGACAGGTTGCCCCGCCCTCACGCCAGTAAACGCATCATCAGAGAGGAGAAGAGATGTCGCAGCAAGTGGAAGATTACAAGAATTAAACATGAATGAAAACAAATAGTGATGTGCACAGATAGA
Source organism: Semotilus atromaculatus (assembly GCA_031834385.1). Classification (NCBI taxonomy): domain Eukaryota; kingdom Metazoa; phylum Chordata; class Actinopteri; order Cypriniformes; family Leuciscidae; genus Semotilus; species Semotilus atromaculatus. Next base: position 1,744,916 of record JAULUF010000052.1, read on the forward strand.
TCATTTATAATAAACACTGCAATATTACAAAACAAAAATCAAAAATGGTCCATTTTGATTTCATGGGGACTTTAAAGAGATAGTCAATGTCAACTGATGCCTAAACATCATTGGTTTTTCGTGTGTGGGATCATAATGTGCCATTCGAGTGAGTGTGAGCTATAAACAAGGTTTAAAACTCTTAAAACTCCACACTTTTTTTCTGTTCTTTTGGAGCTTCACAGACGTGAAAATTATTCCGTTGTTTCACAGACAAATAACAGCATATCTGAGTAGATGACGACAGAAATTTAATTTTCAGTCAGCTTTGTAGCATTTATATTGAAATATAATATATAATATCTAATGCGTGATATATTATTTATTTGTAATCATTGTTCTTTTTCTAATATATCAGAAATGAGCCAAAGGAAAACATTGGTGCCTGCAGATATCACGCTCTCTCTCTCCGCACGCCTTGGTCTCGGTCCGGTGTCAGAGACGGCTGGACATTAATCATGTGAAGGGCTTCAGGCGTTCACCTTCTGTAGTTCTCACCTCAGGAACCTCTCACTCCTCATTCAGCCCTTTAACTACATCACTACTTTATATTACTTTTAACCCTCACTTTTGACCCCAAAAATGTACGTTTTTTTCTTTTTTTCATCGGAATGGTACACTGTAACTGATTTCTGTAATTTGAACAGTATTTTACTGTAATATGTACTGTAAGATACTGTAAAATGTTTATACAATATGTTACTGTAAACAGCAAAGGATTATGGGAAAATATATGGTCACTACTGTAATCCTTCTCTACTGTAAAGTCAATTTACAGTAGTGAACTTGCCCGCGAAAAACTGACCAATGGCAAGAGAGATTTCTTTAGAATTTTTTTGACTGTATGGTTGAAGTGGCAGTTAATGTGGACAGAAGATGTAGCCTACCGGTAACTCCAAAAAGATTAGTATATTATTTCTATTTTATGTAAAACAAACATTTGCAAAATGTTTTCATTTATGTTAACAGCAAACTAACATGATTTGTCTTTTTGTTTTCGTCGGAATGGTTTTGGTGCCTTTTTTTTCCTGACTGTCGGCCGGATCTCCGTCACGGTGATAATATTAACTGGTAAGTAAGTTAAGCTAAGTTCACCTATATTATCCGAAATATTCTTTAGTTAAAACGATAACAATAACGTTTGTGTATTCATTTGCCTCTTTAACGTAAGCTCGTCGCCAGGCGGAGTCGTCGGTTAGGCTAACTTAACGTTAACCGCAACGAACTAACGTGTCGTGAAATACTGAGGTAAAGTGAGATAGACGAAACCCTTGTTTAAGTGAGGTTTTTAAACAATATTTCCAAGTACTGCTATATGCTTTGGTTTATTTTCAGGTTTGTGATCTGTATAATGTCTGCAGTCTGCAACGATGGAGGTGTGTTGGAGCCTTTTCATTGCCGTCATAACGGTGATAACATCAACTGGTAGGTTAACTTCACCTAAATAAGCCGAAGTAAACTTATTAAACAGAGAAAAATAATAACTGTTGTATGTTCCGTCCTCTATTTATCACAACTTAGCTAGTTAGGCAGATGTAACAACGTTAACAGTGAGCTAACGTGAAAAAATAAGTTAAAGGAATAGTGCACCTCAAAAAGAAATTCTGTCATAATTTACTTGCCCACAAGTTTTTCTAAACCTGCATGAAGTTCTTTCTTCTGAACATAAAAGGAGATATTTTGAAGAATGTTGGTAATGGAACAGTTTGCTGGATGTAGCTATGTATGGATGTAAAAAAAAAAATACTATGGATGTCAATGGGGACCAGAAACTGTTTGGTTACTCATGTTTTTTAAAATATCTTCTTTTGTATACAGCACAATAAATAAATTAATACAGGTTATGAACAAGTTGAGGCTGAGTAAATGGTGACATAATAAAAAAAAAAATCAGTAAACTAACCCTTTAAGCGACACCATTGTTAATTACATATTTTGTTTTATTTTCAAGTTTGTAGTCTGAATCATGTCTGCAATGTCGGAGGTGTGTTTTGGAGTCTTTTCTTGTGATTGCCATCGTAATGGTGATGACTTCTACAGGTGAGTAAGATGACATCAACTAAATTAGCTGAAGTATGCGTTAGTTAAGCAGGCAAACATAATATAATGTAACTGCCGATGAAACCAACGGAAGGGGAGAAAACGGGTTTACCAGGCAGCAGAGTTAAAGTGCTTGTAAATAATCATCCATCAGTTTCTGTTCTTTATTTTGAATTTGCAGAAGCCATTCCCTCCGGACTGTACATCACTGCTGACACTCTCCACTAATACACAGAATAGGTTGACGTTTGAGGAGGAGGAGGAGGAGGAGGAGGAAAGGGTTAGCAATATACCATTATCAATATAGCAAAATTTTGCTAACTAATATTTTAAATGTTGTTTAATTTATTAAAAACTATAAACACCATACAACATCATATCTTACATCATCTTTACCCTTCATGTTGTTGTTGTTAGTTATAAGTTTGGTTATTGTATATTATTTCTGTGAACTATAATAACACTAAAAAGGCTGCTGTGACTTTGTCTGTTTCAGAGTCTTTTCTCTAAGCAAAAACATGAATGCTGACTATGAAGGGCAGAATCATCATCCAGTTACAACAGCTAACAGACTCTTCTTCAGCATTAGCTGTCCATTTTGTCGAATGCAGAATTAGGTAACCCAAAATATATATTTTTACATTACATTTACATTTATGCATTTGGCAGACACTTTTATCCAAAGCAACTTACATAGTATTTAAGTTTAAAGGAACACGCTACCGTTTTTTGAAATAGAGTTTTTTCACTGTCTCCCCTATATTTAGATAAGTGGGCAAACACATTTTTGTCTCAGTGCATGCATTGTCTTATGGTGCGTTCACACTAAACGCGAATAGAACGTCTGGTGCGAGTGATTTAAATGTTAAGTCAATGTAAAGACGCAATTACGCATGTCTAGAGGTCAATCAACATCAGCCATCTTGCAAACAGACAACCATCGGACGCTCGTCAATTTCGCTTCAAACGCTTGCTTTTTATGCGTGTCAATTTTGCTTTGGACGCGCGAATGGATTCAAAATGTTCAAGCGTCCAACAAGACGCGGTACACGAGAATTTGACGCTCTATTCGCGTTTGGCAGCGCCGCTGGATAGCATGTCCTGAGTAAAAGTGACCCCCCCCCCCCCCCCCCAAAAAAAACAAAACTAATTACTTATTGTGGCCTGCGTATTCACAACGAGTAAAAATAGCAATGCAGATTAAAGGAACACGCAACTTTGGGACTTTAGCTTATTCACCGTAGCCCCCAGAGTGAGATAAGTCCATACATACCTTTTTCATCAATGTGTGTGCCGTAACTCTGTCTGACGCACCCACCACTAGCCTACAGTAGCTTAGCCCAAAGACTGGATGTAAATAGCTCCAGCTAGCATACTAATCCCAATAAGTGTCAAAATAACACCAACATTTTCCTATTTACATGTTGTGATTTGTATAGTCACAGAGTGTACAAATAACAAGGTCATATGAGACACAGCCATCTTTTAACCATATAAATACTGGGAAATATATTCTCAGAAGGCGAAGCACTGCTACTTGGGCGGAATGATTACCGCTACTCTGAGCGAACTCTCTGCTCCTCACCACGGGGCTTCTCAGGTGCTGCGAGCAAATCACTCCACAGAAGTAGCAGTGCTTTGCCTTTTGAGAATATAGCTTCTAGTATTTATATGGTTAAAAGATGGCTGGGTCTCATGTGACCTTGTTATTTGTACATGCTGTGACTATACAAATCACATCATGTAAATAGGAAAATGTTGGCGTTAATTTGTCACTTATTGGGAGCAGTATACTAGCTGAAGCCATTTACCTCCAGTCTTTGTGCTAAGCTAGGCTAGCGGTGGGTGCGTCAGACAGAGTTACGGCACGCACGGAGATGAAAAAGGTATGTATGGACTTATCTCACTCTGGGGGATACGATGAATAAGCTAAAGCCCCAAAAAGTCGTCGTGTTCCTTTAAGACTAGGCGATTTCCTAGGCAGATATTGACTTGGGACTACATTGCGGTGAAGCACTGCTACTTGGGCGCAGAGATATCACGCAACACCTGAAATCCCCCAACTTCCGTCAACATACCGCCGTGAATATTAGTTAGCTATTTTTCCTACAGTAGACATAGTGAATGGCGATGAATATGGCGGATTTTGTGAGAGACAAAGAGGATGACTTCTCAGACAGTCAAGATCCGTGATATCTCTGCACCCCAAGTAGCAGTGCTTCGCCTGTGTTTCCCCTCAATATAGTCCCAAGTCAATATCTGGCTAGGAAATCGCCTAGTCTTAATCTGCATTGCTATTTGTACTCGTTGTGAATATGCAGGCCACAAGAAGTAATTGAGTTTTTTTTAATCACTTTTACTCACAACATGCTATCCGGCAACAAAGGGTTCCATTTATTATGCTACGCTAAGCTAACGGCGGCACAGCCAGACTAAGACAATGCATGCACTGAGACAGAAATGCGTTTGCCTACCTATCTAAATATAGGGGAGAAATATAGAAAATATACAGGGAGTTTCTCTGCTGTTTAAGCTACACAGGAATGTATTGTAAAATAATAAAGCTTAAAGGGGACATATCATGCTTTTAAATCGTTCCTTTTTACATATAAATCGTACATTTGTGGTCTATATAAAGCGGAACTGCAATACTTGGGTCTGAATTCCTCATTATTATAGCTCCACAGGCCCCTTTTCTACCCCTTTTCTGATATGCGTCTGAGAGCAACTCGTTTTGGTGCGTTCTCTTTAAATGCAAAAGAGACACTTCATACCCCGCCCCCTCTCCAGGCTGCAGAGGTGACACTCGGTTCAACTCCACCCTGTTCGGCCATTTTTGTAGTTTGATAGTAGAGATTTACGATTATCTAGCGGCACAGAAACTTTTTATTCACACGTTATTAACAAAATGTCAACAACGGACAACTTGTCCTTTGTGATACATCCATATGAAGATGTTGTTCTGCAGGTTCGTCGTCTTCATTTTCATCTCGCTCCGAGCCAGAGTCGGACCCGGAGCGAGATGAAAATGAAGACGACGAACCTGCAGAACAACGTCTTCATATGGATGTATCGCAATGGTGTGTTACTGTATTTACAGTAACTTCATCCATGCCCACTACTACAATACTGCATGTTTTACAACGACTATTTAACAAAATAAAAGTTGCTGATAACTTCTGGATGTGAAATACAAATAGTGAGTAAATGTGTTTGTGGTACAGACGCGGATCAGTTGCACACTGCAAACGCAGCATATGTGAAAGCACTATAGCGCGTGCTGCTCCTGTACCGCATACGGAGTATGTGTGAAACGGGCGTAATACTGCTACAGACGTGTAATTAAAAATATTATTGTTAAAAAATTTCATAGAGAATAGAAAAATCCGAACAGGTTGCAAAATATGTCCAAAACAGAATATAAAGATATCAAAGAAGCACCTGAAAAGACTAATTTCAACTTTTCTGTACTTATAATCACTCCAAATATACAACAAAATGCATTTAAGGGCTAAAAAAGTGGATTTAGCATGATATGTCCCCTTTAAATGATTTGAATGTAATGGATTATGAGGTAATTATGTACCATCCCTGTAGGTGCATTCAGAATCAGATGTTTTGCTTTTATCAACATAAAAGTACATGCAGCATCAAGTTTGAGACTCAGGGCAAATGAGACAAAATGAGAAAACACCGATCTCAAAATTAATGTATTTTTTCCCCCTTTGTGCTTGCAGGTTCATTCTGAGAATCAACCCTGATGGCACCAAACACTGGAAATCTGGAAGGATCCAAAAAAAAAAAAAAAAGCATCCGCCTGAACCCCTCAGTGTTTCTCATCAGAGAGCTTGTCAACTTTGACTGGCAAAATTACTGAAATATAACAACACAAACTGACTTTTACTGTATTTTATTTTTTTAAGGCCTGTTTTGGTTTTCAGTGTGTGTACGTTTTTGCCATGCTACAGATACAAATGGTCTGCAGGAGATTCGTTCAATGGACTTTGGTGATTTTGCCTTTTTTTTTTCAGCTATTGAGGTCAAGATTTGTAATTTGTACTTCTAAAAACAAAATGTTTAATGATTAAAAAGAATATTATAAGGACAAATGTTCATGTGTTGTTGTAATTTTTGGGAGTGGGGTAAACGAAAAAAAAAAAAAAAAAAAACTCATACTAATACTGTAAATGAAAATACGGTAATATTACTGTAAATCCAAGTACAGTAAATGGTTGTATACTGTAAGTGAAAATACAGTAAAGGTACAGTATACTGTAAGTGAAAATACAGTAAAGGTCCAGTATACTGTAAGTGAAAATACAGTAATAATACTGTAAAACATTTTACAGTAAATTACTGGCATCCAGCTGCCAGTAAGTTACTGTAAAATTTACAGCAATCTCTTTACAGTGTAGAAGTCTGTGACGTTTGTGGCACTGGCTATTAACACACACACACACACACAGACACACACACACACACACACACACACACACATGTCTGGTTCGCTATCTTTGTGGGGACTCTCCATAGGCGTAATGGTTTTTATACTGTACAAACTATATATTCTGTCCCCTTACACTGCCCCTGTCCCTAAACCTACCCATCACAGGAGACATGCTGCATTTTTACATTTTCAAAAAACATTACTTAGTGTGATTTATACGCTGTTCTCCTCATGGGGACCGCTGGCTGGGCCCCACAATGTAGGTGATCTCAGGTTTTACTATACTTGTGTGTGTCTGTGTGTGTGTGTGTGTGTGTGTGTGTGTGTGTGCTCACAAGTATAGTAAAACCTGAGATCACCTACATTGTGGGGCCCAGCCAGCGGTCCCCGTGAGGAAAACAGCGTATAAATCACACTAAGTAATGTTTTTTGAAAATGTTGCCCCTGTCCCTAAACCTACCCATCACAGGAGACATGCTGCATTTTTACATTTTTAAAAAAACATTGTTTTTTATGTTTTTTAAGCTATTTGAAATATGAGGACTCATGCAATGTCCTCATAAGTCACGTGTAAGTTGTAATACCAGTGTAATATGCATGTCATTCATTATACACATTTGTGTCCTCATATATCACAAAAACAAACACACACACACACACACGCACGCACGCACACACACACACACTATCGTGGACATGATTGGAAAAGGCTAAATGGTGGTAAAAACAAACATCGTCACACTTGTACTCTTTGAAATGAGTGAATGGTACACATGAATAAAACAGAGAATTTCTTTTAGTGTACAATCCACAAATCTGCATGAATTGAATCAACACTGAACTGAATTGAGCTGATCAATGACACTATTGTCTTTTTAAAGCTGCTATACAGCAGAATTTGAATATTTGATGAAGTTTGCATAATTGATTTGGTTATTTTATCACTGTGAAGCTGTTTCAAAATATGTTTTGCATAAAGTGCTATAGAAATAAATGTAACTTGACTCAACATAATATAAATCCTTGTGTTCCAGTCAAAAACAAAATCTTACTCATAGTTAAATCAGTCAGAGACTGAATGAATTGATTTCACTTGAACTGCATCTTGTTTTGTTTTGAGTTGTTTTGACACATTAGAATTTAAATGAGTTGAATTAATGAATAGCCTATGATGTTTTGATTTTGGACAAAGGATATTTTCCAGGCCACCGCATGACAGTGAATCATTCATACGGGTGCAGAGACATGATGTTGGATCATAAGATATTTTGTCACGTAAATGCGTCTCTATAACACGCATGGTGTATTGTCGTGTAATATATACGCGAAAATGAGTTTTTACGTGCATATGAGACGCAGTTTTTCGCGTGCATTAGATACGCAGTTCATTTGCGTGTAATACACACGCAACCCACACCACACCTAAACCTACCCTAACCAACCAATGCGTATCATATGCACGTAAAAACTCACTTTAGCGTATAAATTACACGACAATACACATGCGTGCTATACGCATTAAGTGTGATCGGGTTGTTTGTTTTGTGTCCCACGCAGGCGAGTTTCAGAGGTTGTTTTGAGACGCGCTGCTGAATGATAAACAGTCTAAACCCTGTTTCAGCTGTTGGAGCGACACATTCAGACGTCCAGCTGATGATATAAGACGGGAAATAAACGCAGGCACGGCTCCAGGAGAAGGACCTGAAGGCTCGGGGTGCGTGACATCTGGTCTGGCGCTAGTCCAGGCGTCTTCAGGGAGTGAGGAAGAGGAGGAGAGGAAGAGGAATCTCACAATGCCACCCCCCGGGAGCGTCACATGAATGCGGTGGCATGACTGACCCTGGCACGGGTTTGTGGAGCATCTATGTGCCCGACTCGTTGGTTTAATTTATTTATTTATGCATTAAAAACACGTGCCAGCGCTACAGTCTCATGACATTGCTCAGAGCTTTCTCTTCTATAACTCAAGAGACTTCTTAGTGATATATTATAATTAAGTGTCAGCTTTGTCTCAGACGTTTCTCCTGCAAAAGAAATAGAAAGCGGTCTCAAGTGGTCAGTAGAGCCATAATTAAATAGAGCTATAAAGGTTCTTAATTAGAACTTATATGGTTCCATGAAGAAGCTTTGACATCAATGGACATTTTCCATTGCACAAAAGGTTCTTTGGATTTTTTTATATTTTTATTTAAGTTCCTCACACTTAGAAAAAATTGTTCTTTTATGAACGGTTCTTTACGGAACCACAAATGTTTCTTCTTTGACATCATGCAAAGCCCCCTTTATTTTTAAGAGTGTATGAAAAAAATGTGAATTGCAGCACAGATCATTTGATCTTTGGAGAATGTAATGAGAAATATTAATAAGTGTAATGAGTTAATTATTTAGATCATATTGATCACAGATTTTCATATCTGAGTCTGTGTAATATTTATTACAATTTTGAATTAGCTTTTTATTTTTAGCTTTTCAGTTTATGTGCTTTGTCATTTTGTTAGTTTTATTTTAATATTTATTTTTATTTTTATACTTTATACTTTTTATACTTTAGTTTCAGTAGTTTTAGTTTATTTCCAAGGCAACATTTCTATGTTTTTGTTTTTATGTTTTCATTTTAATGTTTACCTTTTATTTTATTTCAGATTTATTTAGATGAACAAAAAACATTTATAATATTTTTATTTGTATTTAGCAGTAAGAACGTGGACAGTTTCACTGTAAAAAAATTTTTTTTCATGTTTTATCACAACTATTTCTTTGTATTAACTCTTCATTTCTGTGGTCTTTTTCTAGGAGAAACACTGAGAAGTAGGAAATCTCTCCGTATGATCTTGCTGCTATATATATGAGAAACATTTGCGTTATGGTCCTTAATCAGAGTAAATGCCTTTTAAAATGATGTGTATGAAAAAGTGTACTTTGATGTTGATCTCTCAGCCAAACGTGTGTGTTTCCAAACCATTTCCAGTGGCCAAAAACCTCATTTTCATTTTCATCTAATTAAATATTGCATCTACCCTGATTAAGGTCCATTAATTTGTGTTTTTCACACAGGACTCCTCTTTTTTCTCAGACACATGGATGTGTGACAAACCCTCTCAAACATCAGTGTATTTTCACATTTGATTTAGTTTAATATCGACCTCCACCAGAACCTAACCAAAAATATCATGCTGAAGAATTCCCTTTCAAATGTGTGTGAGCATTTGAACAGAAAGAGGATATTGATTATATTCCTAGCCCTAGGCCACAAACGCAATGGCGTTTTGTAAGAAGAATGACACCACTTATTCCCAATACATTTCTCTTTTTTTCCCCTCCTCACATACTTTTTCTTTCCCTGGAGAGAAGCCATTACTCATTTCTGTCAGCAGCAAAGTCCCACCAGCACCGCCATCATGATCACCATCACCATCTCATTCGTTCCCATTGAGCCCGTCACCCCGCGGCACCCTGGGATAGATACTGGACGACTAATGAGCGCTTGAGACCTACAGGTGATCAGAATCCGTTAAAGGAACACTCCACTTTTTTTGGAAATAGGCTCATTTTCCAACTCCCCTAGAGTTAAACAGTTTTACCGTTTTTGAATCAATTCAGCCGATCTCTGGGTCTGGCGGCGGTAGCACTTTTAGCATAGCTTAGCATAGATCATTGAATCTGATTAGACCGTTAGCATCTCTCTCAAAAAAAAATGACCAATGAGTTTTGATATTTTTCCTATTTAAAACTTGAATCTTCTGCACACCATGTACTAAGACCGACGGAAAATGAAAGGTTGCGAACTCTCATTCCTGCATAATAATCAAGGAACTTTGCTGCCGTACCATGTGTGCAGCCGGCGCAGGCGTAGACGTGTCAAAACAATTCATAGTGCAAAGCAAGTATTCGTGTCATTCTCAGTTTTGTCACACGGACGGTATATCTCGAGTTAGTGTTTAAGTCTTAGTCTATGGTCAGTTTTCCCATAAAAAGGGCTGGGAAAATAATTGGCCAAATGCTACCTACTACTCTTCAGGAGCTCTTCGAGGAGGCGGTGAGGAAACAGGGTTTCAAAATCACCAATGACCCAAATCACGTCCTGTATAGTGAGCATGAGCTGATGCCTTCAGGCACAAGGTACAGGTTACCAAACTGCAAGCTTAACAGGTATAAATTCTCATTTGTGCAGCTTTCAATCAAATTAATGAATAATAACGTATACGGTGTGTATGTGTGTGTGTAGTAGCTGCAGTGATGTATGTGTGTATTGGCTGCAGTGATGTATGTGACAAAAACTACTAAATAAGACTTCTGGTACACTCTTAGAAAAAAGGGTTCATTGGGGATATAGAACCATAGGGTTCTTTACTCAACTCCAAAGAACCTTTTATGCTAAAAAGGTTCTATAATGACAAGAAAGAACCCTTTTGGCACAAAGGTTCTTTATAGACTATTATTTATATTACATTATTCTGCAACATTTTGTAGTTGTAATTAAATGATTGTTTTATTAAACTGTTTAATATCACATTTTAATCATGCAGATTTTTGGAGGAGAAAAACTGAAATGGCACTTTTCGTGTGATATTGATTAACTACATAAAATTATATAAATATATAAATTTTCTAACCCCCATATCTCGAATTTTGTGATCATTCACATGCATTCATAAATACATTTCAGGGTCTTGATGTTTGTCAATAATATGAAATATTTAAACCGGAAAGGACAAAACAAATGATAATGAATGAACCCCTAAAAGGTTCCATATAGAACCTTTTTCCTGGTTACAAAGAACCCTAAAGGGTTCTTTTTATTGAACCCTTAAAAAGGGTTCTGAATAGAACCTTTTAGGGGTTCCAAATACGTAGCGCCTATAGAACCTTTTCTTCTAGTGTACTAACATTATGGTTATGGTATGTGCAATGATAGTGCACTAGTAGGGCAATATTTTGTATGTGTGTGTAGGCCTATGTGTATATATATATGGGTATGTGTGTGTATATGGATACATATATATATATATATATATATATATATATATATATATATATATATATATATATATATATATGGATGTGGTGGAGGATGTGATGTGGGTTTTCTTCTGTTTTTCTGTGAATGTGAGGAAAGTTATGGGGGTATTGTGTGTGGTTGTTGGATGGGTATTGTGTGTGGTTGTTGGATGGGTATTGTGTGTGTTTGTTGGATGGGTATTGTGTGTGTGGTTGTTGGATGGGTATTGTGTGTGGTTGTTGGATGGGTATTGTGTGTGGTTGTTGGATGGGTATTGTGTGTGTTTGTTGGATGGGTATTGTGTGTGTGGTTGTTGGATGGGTATTGTGTGTGGTTGTTGGATGGGTATTGTGTGTGTTTGTTGGGTGGGTATTGTGTGTGGTTGTTGGATGGGTATTGTGTGTGGTTGTTGGATGGGTATTGTGTGTGTTTGTTGGATGGGTATTGTGTGTGTGGTTGTTGGATGGGTATTGTGTGTGTGGTTGTTGGATGGGTATTGTGTGTGGTTGTTGGATGGGTATTGTGTGTGTTTGTTGGATGGGTATTGTGTGCGGTTGGATGGGTATTGTGTGCGGTTGTTGGATAGGTATTGTGTGTGTTTGTTGGATGGGTATTGTGTGTGTTTGTTGGATGGGTATTGTGTGCGGTTGTTGGATGGGTATTGTGTGTGTTTGTTGGATGGGTATTGTGTGCGGTTGTTGGATAGGTATTGTGTGTGTTTGTTGGATGGGTATTGTGTGTGTTTGTTGGATGGGTATTGTGTGTGTTTGTTGGATGGGTATTGTGTGTGTTTGTTATTGTGTGTGGTTGTTGGATGTTATTTGAAGTACTGGATGGGATCATTTATGAATGTATCTTCTCTTTCAGCTCTGTCACGGCTGAGCAACAGTTTGAAGTGAATCTCAATTAGCTAAAACGTTGACAGGTTTATAGCGGCTCAATAAAATCTGGTTTAATGTCACAGACATTTGAAGTCAAGCTTTAACCTTTATTTATACAGCGCTTTTTACAATGCAGATTGTTTCATAGCAGCTTTACAGAGATAACAGGACAATAATGCAACAAAGTTTCTATTAGTCGGACGATATCAAACATGTTTGAATTTTAGAACACATGTTGTTTATTTGTCATGTGTCTCAATGTGAGTTTGTGTTCGTAACGGCTTGAAAGGTGTGTCAGTCGTTTACTGTGTGATGGCCAGTACGTTTTTAGGCAAGTGTCTGATGTTAAAACCAGTTCAGATTGTGAAGTGTCTTCTTGCAACGGTTTGCTGGTATTTAACCTGCTGGTGACCCAAACCCTCTAAAACCATTCAAACAGACCAGCTTCAAGTGCTTGGCCAGGCTGGGAGAAATGAAGACATGTGCACATAAACAGAGAAATCAGCAGGTGCAATTCACTCTTAATGGATTTCCCATTAAACCTCCTTCAAAGATGTGATGCACCTCACAAACTTTAACACATCCAGCAATATGTTTATTCTCAGAAGCTCTTATTGCAGGAATCTGGTGCATGTAAACAACACTTGCGTCGCAGCGGATTGTGAGAACAGTGTGTGTCCGTGCCATCTGAGGTCAGACTGTATTCTCGCTGACTCAAGAGTGAAAGCAGAACACACAGAATCCGTTCTGTCACACTGCCAGGACAAACAGCAGAGCATGTGGCGCCTCTGTCTGCTCTCACCTGTCACAGGTTATTATGGGACGCAGCGCTCCAATCCGCACGTACACACACACACACACACACACACACACGCTGGGAGAATCAACTAACCCGAGAACCAAGTAACCACGCTAGCTCTAATTTTAACCGAAGGCATTAGATCTGGAGTGAGTCAGATCTGAGTAGGACGCGCTACAGTCACACACACAGTCAACAGCAGATGCCTGCAAATATCACAGATTTGCTCATTGATTTATCATTATAGTCCTGTGTGGATTCGGTGTCAGTATACAGTTTATGTGTAGGCTACTGTAAATGCATGAATGTGCAGAGAAAAAGCTGTTATTTTCTCACTATCTGACTCTTTCCAGTAGTGTGTTATTATTACTATTAAGCTGTGCTGAGAAATAATATAATAACCTTGTTCCATTAATGTTTACAGCCTCCCAAACGTCATGACCGTGCAAATAATGACACATGCTCTCAAATCACCCACGGAGACTGTGTTTGTTGGTTTTGTAGTTCATTTGTATTTCATTTTAAAGTTTTTTTCCAGTTCTCTCACATTTTCTGTTGTCATAATGTGAGAATGTATGTTATCCTTTACCCACATTGAACGTTCTCAGAACTTTGGCTATAACGTTCTTGCAAGGTTGATTTTCCCGGCAAAAACGTCCCGAGCCCTTCACATAAAATGAACGACATTTTGAAACATTTTTTTCATAGACATTTTATAAGTTTCATAACAAGCTGTTCACACATTGGCAATAAAAAAGCAAATAATGGATGAAAATTCTTACGAATAGCTGTGAATTATCCAAAAACAATTTCCAGACGATTTCAAGGAAAAATGTCAGAAGGGTTTTTGCGATTTTGAGTTTTAGGAACTGCATGCAACATTCTTGCGAGGTTCTTCCAGTAAAACTAATAGAACTCTGTTCAGTGTTTTCTGGTCTCAAAACATAAGCACAAAACGTTCAGAGAACATTCAAAAGTAATGGAACATTCCGTTAATGTTTTGCTAACGTTCATTAACGTTCAGAAATAATATTTTAATAACTTAATGGGAGCTTTAAACATTCTTAGACCATATTTTTGTTAGCCCAGTGTGTAATCATTGTGCTCAAAGAAAACACCCAGAACCCCTTAGCAACTGCACTTTTTCATGTGCGGACACCACTATCATTTTGTGCATGAAATGTAAAAATGCTGTTTTCGTTCATGTGATGTTTGTCTCCGGTTTTGGATGGACTGATATTTGAGATTCTTTGCTCTGTCCAGCCATGCAGACAAACACTCAACACAAACAGCCATTAAAATTCACTGTATTCTCTCCCTCGCTGCACACACATCTCACATTCACTGATCTTCATGAATTCAGATAGACTCTCTCAAGCAGCGGACATCACTGTGTTTGAGAGGATAATCCCACCGATTTAAGAGACAGAAATAACTGCACTTTTCTGCAATGTACACACTCAAGCATGTTATCATTGCACAAGTTTAAATAAATCGAAAATTCTTTGATAGCATGAAGGAAAACACATCTAGGCTTTCTCTCTCGCTTGCTTGATTTTTATTGTACCCTATATAATTTGTGGATGCCAGGGAGCCACTGATGTGCGGGAGACTCCCGGACCTTCCGGGAGAGGTGATGTCTTTTGTCCCAAGGGAAGAATTGAGCCCAAAATCCTACACTTGTAGTGTGTGGGTGCCTTTAGTTACGGCTGCTCACACACTGATCCTGATTTCACCAAGTACAACATGTTCCTGGATCAACATCTTTGCTGATCCTGGAACAACATTTTAATCAACCAATCAGACAATAAACAATAGCACACACAGCCAGACTGCACTGGCACAAAATAATAGTGTGCATACGTTCTCTCCATCCGTGATAAAGAAATGCATTTGGGATTTTGTGTCCGGCACATGTCGATAGACTCTCAACCCTTGCGATTGTCTCAACCCGCTGGTTGTGTTAATGAAATCTGTCATCTCCGAATCCTCCTCTCACTCCAATCTATTCCTGTGCGCGAGTGTTTGTTTAGTCTGTCTGTGGGATTTTCTACTGTTTACATAATGTTGAACTGAGGGATATTTCCAGACATTCCCATGTCAGATGAGAACGCCGTGTCGCTCTGTGTCGCATGTAAACACACATGGCAAGCAAGAGCTGACATTCTTATGGAAATCAGCGTGAGGCGTTGAGGACGACAGGCGTGAGATGAGACCGATCTGAGACAGACGTGAAGAGGAGGATGAAGACGTCTCAGGCTGTTAAACAGCGTTGATAAGGGGATGTTTGAAGCAACGACCTCATCTGATTTAAAGGAATCGTGTTTAATTGTAAAATCTCAGTGAAGATGTAAATGAACCCTAATTCTGTGCGTTCTTTTAATTCAGCCAAGAGCAATCGATCCTCTATTGGCCAGGACGTCTTCACGTGATATTACGAATTCGCAGGTCACCAAACTTGAACTTAAGAATGCACTGAAATGCTAAATTTGTTCGCATGACCTTGTGTTTCCTTTCTCCCGCATTTGCATACATATGAATAAGTAATTCAAACGAAAAGTGTAAAATGCATGTTTGAGCTGTTTGCACTGAGAAATCTTAAAATATATCAGTGCCATTGTTTTGTTTAAAGATGCACACCAGTAAAGGCACATTTATTAAAGCTACTTAAATTCCCTAATTAAACTGGCCCAATCCTGGCTTAATCTAAGCCCTGTCTGTGAAACAAGATTTATAAGTGTATTTACTGTCACTTTTGATCAATTTGATGTGTCCTTGCTGAATAAAAGTATTCATTTATTTTAAACAAAAACAAATTGGAATGACCCCAAACGGATGAACTGTGCATTGTATTGTATTTTACATTTAAAATATTAAAGTTAACTTTCAACTTTGTGTTGATGTTGTCGATTTGATTGCGTCATTCGCAGTGCTTCATGGGATGAGTGGCTTCAGATTGTCATAAGCATTTTGGATCAAATGTTGTGATTCATCTGAGAGCTGGTCGGATCAGCTCTTGGCTCACAACTCAATAATGAATCATTTTCTTAAACCCCTTTGGAGAAAATGAATGAGAAAAATACTTCCAGAACCAAGGCGGCTGTAAAAGTGGGCGGCCGATATTGAGCTCCATTGTACATGGGAGAGAGAGAGAGAGAGAGAGAGAGAGAGGGGAGAGAGATAGTCCATACCCTGCCTGGATTGTGTCTGTTTATTTAACAGAGTTATATAAATGAAGTCCTGCCGTCTGCCAGCGCTGGTCCACAGCAAACACATTCTTTATTCCCTGCCGATTTTATACCAGGGTGAGATCAGTGTGTTGCAGCCATTAAAGCATGCCTGTGTTTCAAAGTAAATCCTGCAACTACATTTCAGTTCAGTTCAGAAGAAGATTCTGCATAATTTACACAGACAAACACATATTCATTTTCAGTGCATTGCTAGTGCATCAAGCAGGTGTAAATCTTTATCACAATCTTCACACTACTATTTTAATCCTTATGGTTCCCTTAGATTAAGACAGGATAAGGCCTTAGTTCAATTAGGGCATTTAAGTAGCTTTTTTAAATGTGCCTTAGAAAAAACACATTACTGGTGTGCATCTTGAGACAAAACCATGGCACTGATATATTTTAAGATCTGTAAATGCAATTTGCTTTCAGTTAAGACAGCTCAAACATGCTTTTTAGATTGGGGCTAGACTATAGTTTAAGAAAATGTATGACTATTTGAATCCTAAATGGGCAATAGTGATGCTTGACTTAGCAAGTTCCAATTGAACAAACCTCAACAAATCCCAGTGAGAGTCTGAATCCCAAACATCATGTTTGTAACTTCTTAAATTGCATGCTTTGCCATCAGTTGACGTTAAAGCACTTTTCATAAGCCTCTCTGAAGTACGTCTGCTAAATGCAGAAAATATAATCTGCATGACGTGATGTATTTTAGGCGCTAAACTAATTCCATGGCACACCTCTATAAACATTTCCAGTCATTTCCCTCTTCACCTCATGTGCATTTCTGTCATAACCTCACGAGCTGACCCAGCCACAAACGTCAGTGGGATGAAACTTCACATAACCTCGAAAAGACCCAGCGCTGGACTTGATGAAGAGCGTGTGAATCGCAGATCTTCATTAGGGAACACGGGAGACTCTGTGGCCTGTGGCGGGAAGACTTATCTCACATTACCCCGTGTCTCCCCTGCCGAGAACAAGCTCCAGTCATCAGCGGGAACGTAGGAGGAAAGCGTGCGTGTTGTCTATCTGCCGTTGTCCCCAAGTGTGATTTTTACATCTTTTCACGGTTAATTACGTGCGTTTCTTCTGGGACGAGAGAGCTGAGGGGGGCCTTTTCTTAACATATACGTGTTAAATTCTAGTGCCAGGCCAGATATAATTAGGGCGAACAACGATATGGATGTTTGGCGGTCTAAAAATACTCCCTTGCATTTCTTTTCTCGCTTGCTTCCGTCCATGTCCACTCTATCTCTAGAATCATAACGGCCCTCCAGGTGGAATTTCACAAAGGCGAGGGACTTAGTTTGTCAGCGAGTGGATTAGAGGTAGATTGAATTGGACAGCGCAAGAACAGAAAATGGGTCAGTGTATTGGTGGGGGAGGCAGGAAGGTTCCCGGTGGCAGAACTGGCCCTTTAGAGGAAAAGTGTCATTTGCAAAGCAATTATAATCTCCGTAGCCCGACGCAATTACAGCTACGCTCTTCCCTTCAGCGGAAGCAAACACCACCGGAGGATATTTCTGCTGAGCTGCGGCGTGGAGATTTCTGCACTTTAGGCAAAGCGCGTGTGTGTAAGATGCTTACACGAGGCGACGAAGTCTTCCTAGAGCACATTATCCTGCTCTTCTATTGCAGACTGGCATGTTTTCAGGCTTTGGCAGTCGTGTGACAGCTTTTTCACAAATGTTTCAGGCAGCATTTAATTAAAGGGGAATAATGTGGCCAGTTAGAACCACAAAGCGTGAGGCTTAGGCCCCGATATATTCTTCACTAAAAACAAGATAAGTTGAGATGCAGCCATGTGTAAATACGCGCTGTACGCTTTCTTCTCAACAAAACAATCAAACGTTTATTACACTTTATGCTCTAAAGCAATGTTGACCATATGGGTTAGAAAGTCCAGAAAGATGTTTCGAACTCCCTAAACGAAATCCAAACGAACTCGTTGGAACGTTTTGACCTGATTATGTTGGAAATGACATCACACCAGTTATGTCTTTTGAAGCATATCTGTCCCTAGGGTGTTTTAGGGTGTTTTGGATCGTCTCAGGTGTCTGGGTGTGATTTGCAAGAATTTCACTTATGTGTGAACGCTTCAAAACAAACTCCAAGAGAATCTCAGAACGTACTTTAAGTTTATGGTTAAGTTCAGAACGTGACATTAAAGCTACACTGTGTAACTTTTTTAGTTTATTCTTAGCTAAAAACACTTAGTTCTTTCAAAAATATATGTGCTCATTAATGTATATTTACTTCGTTCAAGTAATAAAGTATTCTCGTGAGTGTATAATATGCCATTGAAAATACATACGGGTGAGGGGTTCTAATGTCGGCCGCCATGTTGCCCCTCCATCTTGAAAGTACATTAGCCAAAGAGGGACATCAAGCTTCGCCTTTCGAGTTTTAACACTCAATGGCACCGTGTCGAGGAGGTCGAACTGGAAGCCATGTTAATCTTGGACTACATTGGCCACCGTAGGAGTTAAAACGAAATCGGAATTGAGAGGAACAGAAACTAATATTCACTGGATGGTCATATACCTTTTCACCGCTAGATGGGGGTAAAAATCACACAGTGTAGCTTTAACACCCGCCGACCCGCCAAATGTGTGTGTGTTTCATCAGTGGCTTGTAACACAGTCACTCCTATTAGCCCATTTTGGCCGTTTAAATTTTATATATAATATATAGGCCTATATTTCAATTGTAGTTATTTAAACAAGCATCTGAAATAATAAACTAAGTGCAATGTAGTGTTGTTAAAAATATTTTTCGATACTGAAATATCTGAAACGCTTTTAGTACTACTTTCCTGCAGAACACGATATCAGCTGCTCTTTCTCTCTCTCATCTCTCCGACAGCGAGTGACACACAAACCGCCTCGCCACATATTGTGCATCATTTTACTCATTCACACAGATTTTGTGCTCACACCCAAAGTGCGCTCAGATAAACGTAAACTGAGTTCTTTTTGCTGCTTATTGTGCTTGTTTTAAAGTCATGTTTTAAGTAACGTAAACAATTGAGAAAGAAAACGCGTGTGTAACAGTAATGGATCCGTGCGTCGGGTCTTAAAGTGACAGCAGCCTAACACACCTGAATACGAGATAATGTTAAAAATATCTATAATGTCTATGATATCTCGATGTCAAAATTGTGGCCGGTGATAATACTGAGTGGCTAATAATTTTGGAAAACTACTAGCCACAGTGGCTGGTGAGCAAAATAGTTACCATGTCAAGCCCTGGTTAAGTTTGCTTTTAATATGCATTATGAATGCAAAGCACTCCAGGTTTGCTTTTTCCACATTCATGTGATTCTAAATATATTTGGTTATAGATTACCTTACAAAAATAATGATGACGCTACAGAGGAGATGAGATGAGATGAGATGCCTATTCTAGTTCTATTCAGATTACAGATTGAGAGGCATACGACTCTTAAAGAACTTCAGTTTTATGCAAATTGCAGGGTGAGGGTTTAAAGTGTGGTTCTCTCAAAGAAGAGTTTTTATTCTTCTTAAGTGTACTGGTGTTTTAAAAAGCCCAGAAACCGAAACACTGACCTGAAGAACCTATATTGTAACATGAATAGCTTTATTTAATCATAGAAAAGCCACATCGCAATAAATGCCCTACAAAAAAGCTTCTTGATAAGAGGATTCTGAAGAAATAATTCATTGAAATATGAGAATTGTTTAGAATTAAAGAGTTTTTCTTTAAAATGCAGCAAATATCAACTTAAGAAGTAGTTTTATTTTTAATGGTGTAGTGAATGAACCTGCTGCATAAATACTTTCTGCCTAAATGACATTTATGGTCGTGTCCAATCGGCCCGTCTGTTCACTTTAGTAGGGTCACCCAACCAATGGCGCTGTCCTCATCGCACCGTTCATTGCTAATTCAAGACAGGTGCTGATGAATATTGATGAGCCATTTAACCTCTGAGCTGTGATATGAGGTGATTAACACAAGGAGGGCGTGTCCTCAAACTTATATGAATATTAATGAGCTTCAACACTAAACAATGACCTGCGTCAAATCCACCAGACTCAATTGTCTCATTATGTTTTATTGCATACTTTTAACAGTAAGAGACTAAGTTCCGTTGGTGAAAAAAAAACTATTTTGACAAATTTAAACGTTTTTGGAAGAACGAGTAATCTTATAATTTACAGTGAAACCATGATGTTCCAAGAATTACCTGTGACTTTTTTTCCCATTTAAATAAGCGTTTTTTTCTTAGTTTTTTTTCTCTTCTTGTCAATTATGTCTTATGTTCTTAAACATGTTTATTGCATGTTTTAGTGTCATGTGTTACCATGGTGGTTTTGTATTTGTGTGCACCTTCTATATATATCAGTATTTGTCTCAGCTTGTAGAAAAGCTACTTGTGATGAGCTGGAATTATCCGTGGCTTTCTACATGTGTCTGTCTCATTACCACGTGTTCACTATGGTTTTCAGCAAAGTTTAGTAAGCCGACTACGTCAGTCACCACAGCCTAATGCATGAGAAGGATCCATTACTTTAATGGAACACAGCACCCTTGCACTACATTTACACAGTTCAACGACGGTAACGCACATTTGATGATCCAACATGCGACATCACGCACAATTCTGAGCCAGAATAACACATCATGACATCAGCAGCTCAAACGGTCCCTTTAAATGTCTGGCTCAGCTGATAGGCTGCATGTTTGTTTCTCTCTCTCTCTCTCTCTCTCTCTCTCTCTCTCTCTGTGTAAAACCTCTCCGAGACATTCCGCACCCTCCTGAAACTCTTCCACTTACTTGTTCTCAAATTGAAGAGTCTGTCTGAGGAGAGACATTTACGCGTCTCCGTCTCCATTGCGCACAGAGAACTGCTCGTTAATCTTTCGTTTCTATGTTTCCTTCATTTGTTCTCTTCCTCTCCAACCGAACCGGATCGATTGGCACCAATCACCTGAGGTAGTGGATGACGGATGCGCGTGTGGAGAGCCACTTTCCCCGGATATAAACCTTCCAAACCATGGAAACCTGTGTGAAAGGAGTGATTCTGTGTATGCGTGTATCCGTTGCGAGCTGTTACTGCCCTTCACTGCGCGTTTATTGAACCGTTTGGGGAGATTTGGATCCGTCGGTGTGATTGGAGAGGTCCACTCTCTCCGATAGCGCAAGACTCTATGGAAACGCACATTGTAGGACATGGATAGACTGTTTGCGCCATCTGTGGATGTAGTGCCGATGACCAGAGCCCCCGTCTGAGGTGTGTTGTAGGTCTGCTGGTCTTGGGGAGAGTGTGGTATGCGAACGCAACGACTCGCCCTCCTGTCCGAGGCGCACAGACAGTGAGTGGATCCCTGCGCAACGCGTATCTTATCTTAACGCTTACCTCAACGCTGTTTTCATTTGCTTTTAGTAAATTATATCTATATCTATATAAAAAAAAAAATATATATATAAAAAAAAATATATATATATATATATATATATATATATATATATATATATATATATATATATATATTGTTATTGCATTAAAACATCGTTTTGAATAGCCTGTATTTACATTATAGATAAAGGAGACTGGGGTAAGTTGTCACATCTTTTATTCTAGTTAAAAGCTTATTTCTTAGTTTAGGTGTATTCTTTTTATGGAACTTAATGACTGTGCAGAAACAAATATTAAAGTCTCGATCACTGTTTAATTTTCACCGGAATTACCCTGCATAAAATATACTGTTTATTGAGCACACGTTGAGCTTATATCGGGGCATGTTGGCACACGATATTGGGTAAGTTGTCTCAATGAGTTTAAGAAGAAAACCTTTGTTAACAAAAATATATACAATGCTATCTGAAGTAACTAAAAAGCGAAATATGAATGAATTAAAAATGAAACAATTAGTCCTATAAACTCAACTCATGAAAGAACAAAAATAGGCTTAAATAAATAAATAAAACATTGTTTTGGCCAGTGGAAAGTGTGTGTTAATGAACTGTACAAAACCATGTGACAACTTGCCCCAACCTGCATTGTATGTAAAATACATATCATGAGGGCACATTCAACACTTCAGTTCAAATCCACCTATATTATATATATATAGCGATATATTGTGTTATTTTATGTCAATATGATTTCACTGTGTTCACTTATTTAGCCAACCAGTATAATAAACATTTGTTGATATTTGATTATTAGTTTAGAGGATAACATTCACAAAAAATACTGCCAGAGAAAACCACCAAACAAAACCTCTGCTAAAGAAAATAAGCATTTGTACAATTTGACTCAAAGCCTGAGATAAAGACTTTGTGACAACTAGCCCCAGTGTGTTTCAGATATGTATAAAGCTTATACTGCATGTGCCAGCTTCCTAGTATAATCCTACATATCTAGTGTATATATGTCTGTTGCAGTCTAGATTCATCATGCTGAGACAGATGCTGTTGACCTCCACGGCAGCGGCGCGAGACTTCGACCTGATGACCCACACACACACGTCGGCGCCGCTGAACGTGTCCCACGCGCCCGTGAGTGTGTCGGCCCTCCTGAAGCCCACGGGCCGCGGGAGCTCGCTGCGAGAGGGAGAGCCCGACAAACCTGACCTGGCCACGTATGTGGTGATGTGTCTGCTGCTTTTCCTCCTCGTCCTCCTCATCGTGTTCTTCATCAACTGTCAGCTGAGGAACTCTTTCTTCGCCTCCATGCCTTACGACCGGTCACTGCGAGAGGCGCGCAGCTCCTACAAATGACCCGTTTGACCGCTGTTTGGATAACAACCAGCCGAACTCATTGATCTGTCTGTATATAGTGACTGTTTTGTACTTCTGCACGGCCTTTTCTTTATCACAAGTTGTGTGCTTTATGTAAAACAGATTATTTTCTTTGTACGGTGTTAAACCATGATTAAATCTCACATTCATGACCATCTGTGTCTGGAAAATGTGCAAAAAGCCCTGCTGATATTGATCACGGTTGATGAGAAGAAGCAAACATGAGGCTTAAGAAACATGCTCATGGTTTACCCTTTTTTAAAATGACTTTGCCCTCAGAGCTTTCGGCCTAGGGGTTAAAGGAATCATTTCTTCATCCTCATGTCATCATTTACACCCTTGACCTTGCGTTTTCCAAACCTGGGGTGCGTTTCCCATTTAATAATGTAATTCGTTGATTAACTAGTATGAAGCATCGTTGGAGAAACTAACCAACTAGTCTCGACTGTTTCCTGAAAACACAGTCTCTGTCGTTTGAACCACATTAGTTCAGCATTAAAGGACAGTCGTCACAGACAGCTGAAGGAGTAACAACTTCTGCTGATTAATCTATTCCAGATATTCCAGATGCTGCTGTAACGAACATGACATCTAATGATGACTTCACTGTTTTTCATCCATGTCATTTAGCTTTATTTGATGTTTGATTCATCACCGGTTCCCTCATACAGTACGTCATACTCCGGACTTCCCTAGTGCACGTGCACTCTTCCAAACTGATTGTTGACATGCTAATATATATATTTAAATGGGATTATATACAAATATTAGCTTACTTCTTGTGCAAAAGCTCGACATATTTAAGTCCACATGTCATTTTAAGAAGAAACTATATGCATCAAACCACATGTCAAGAGCTTCAACAACCACTTTAGTTTGCGATGCTGTTTGAGGATATAATTTCTGCACTGTAAAAAATTAATTTTGATGATTTGTTATCACAACTTTTTATATTTTGTCAAATCAACTTAGATAATTAATGTAGTTCAGATAACATAATATTTTGAGTTTCTATTTATTAAACCAATCTCCTTTGTTGTATTAACTCATATTTTTAATTTCAATGAACTCAAAATTAAGGAAACCAGGTAACTTACTTTTTTAAGTTAATCCAACTTTTTTTTTTTTACAGTGTGGAAACGGCAAATCATTGAATTATGTTGGGAACGACAGAACTTCAACGCTAACGATGCTTTCAGGAAACACAACACACCTCTGCATGAATGTATTTCTTCCATTAAACACAAAATAAGTTTTGATAATTCATGAGTTGCATGAACAACATGGTGGTTTAAACCAGTGTTATTTTAGTATTATTCATATATTTGTATAGTGTTTATTAATTTAATCATTTTTGTATTTTGAAAATAAATCACTTTCTATTAGTTCTTTCAATTCTATTTAGCTTTAATACATTTTTATAGTTATTTTAGTATTATAATTTCGGCTTATTTTAATTCAGTTAGTTGCCAGTCTGTTTATGGTTTCATCTGATAATTATATTTCATTTAATTTCAACTAATTAACAAAAACTAGGCTATTTTTAGTCTTAGTTAAAAATAACACAGGTTTGATTTGAACAATCTTCCACAGAAGAAATTAAGTCATTTGGGTGAGTAAATGATGACAGAGTTATAATTTTAGGGTTGAATTGTTCCATTAAAGATCTGAGTAAAAGGGTTTCAGATTCAAGCCCTTATAAATCCTCACCATAGTGTGAGACTCTTCGGATGAAAGCAACAACTAAATGAGTCGAGCCGTCATTAGTCCAGCTGAGCCTAAATCATCTATCGACGTTTGTCTGACAGTTATTTTATTCTCCTGAAGTTACGCAAGACCAGTGCCAGCAGAGATATAAATCAATCTGATATCTGTCTTAATCCACATCCGATGCGGTAAAGCTGTGATGACAGACGCAGAGAGTCAGGTGCGACTCGATAAGAGAGAGATGTCGGCCGGGGCCCATAATATGAAACCAAGACAAATGAATGTGTCTCTCTCCTCAAGAGCCTTCCTGAGCGGCTCACAAACACTGAAGGAAACAAATGGCCATGACAGAAATATCCAACTGTTATGAGGCAGATATTGTTCAGGTAAACACTGCATTATGAGGACAAAATGTCCCCTCAAAGATAGCAGTATCAGAAATCATTGTCCTTGTGGGGACATATTTTGGTCCCGATGAGGAAAACAGCGTATAAATCATACTAAGACATTATGACTGTGTCCCCATAAAGATAGTGAACCAGACATGAGTGTTTGTGTGCGTGTGTGTGTGTGAGAGAGAGAGAGAGTGAGTTAAAGTTTATGTTATTTGACCTATTCAGTAATTCCCACTAGGGATTTCTGCTTTTATTGCTTTAAAACATGCAATTGGACACTAATTTACTGACACTATGTACTGTTTTTAGTAGCCTAAACTGAGCCAAAAACACTTAATGCGCGCCTGTTCTCAACTGAGAAACTGCTTTGAGACAAAATAATATTTCTAAAAATGGCACATTTTTTGTGTAAAGCTTTAGGTTAATCTGTATATTCATGAAGAACATGTGAGCATCCCTGCATGACAGACAATGTTCTCATTACTACAAGAAACCATCATTACCATGAAGTCTGTGAGTCAGGAGCCCCAGATGTTCCTGTGGGCTTCGCGCTGGTGGGGTTTAGATGACAGCTCTGGGTAAATTGGAGTGTGTGTGTGTGTGGTGGAGAATAATGACTCAGTGTGAAACTGGGTTGGGTTGAGTCAGCACATTTACAATGAAACACGGCGTGACGAATGAGGACAATATCAGACCGGTTTCTTGATGAAAATATTGTGCATTGTTTTTTTGTTTTTTTTCTGCACAGAGCTTTTCCTTTTTGTCCCTTCATGGCACACGTGATGGTCCGAGGCCTGTTCATTCCACACACCGCTGATAGTCGACTCTCAGCGACTTCTGTCAGTGTTCCTGAAGTGTGGCATTAAAGTTAATGACACTGGAAAGATGAACAGAGAGAAACGAAACGACTCTTAATGTGTCTTAACCAGTATGAATTCATTACGAGCCGTTCTGCTTTCACCTTTTAATGAGACACATCTGAAACGAGTCTAATTAAAACTTTCCCCTATTTAATCCACATGAAACATGCACCTCACTCACTGCAGCGGCTCATCTCCTGACCAGCAGGGGGCGCGCTTCACCAGAAACTAAACACGGCAGTGACTTATCCAATCCAACTACAGTTTTACGTTTCAGACTTATTGATTTTAGTTGTATTAATTAGAACACATGATATAAAATGCTAAGCATCGGTAAACTGCACTAAATCATATGCTGTGAGTAAGAAAATAAAGCGAAATAAATGATAGGCCAACTTGATTTTTAAATCAAATTAATAAATTCACAACTAACTAACTATATAACTAAAATAAATGAATAAATATTTTGGTGGATACTGTGATACATTTTTTTCAGGATTCTTTGATGAATGGAATGTTCAAAAGAACAGAATTTATTTGAATCTTTTGTAACAGTATAATGCACTCACTGTCACTTTTTCTATTTAATTTAATCTTAATTTATTACATTCATGCTGAATACAAGTAGGGTGCGGGAAAACAAAATGTATGCAAACAATGTAGTGGAGACTCAGTAAACACTAGGGCTGGGCGATATATCGATATAAAAGATATATCGATATATTTTTAAATGCGATATTGAATTAGACCATATCGCATATATCGATATAGTTCAAATTTGCGCCGTGATCCTTGCTCCAGCTGCTGACTGCTTTGAAGAAATAGTATCGTGCATTCTATCAGTTGCAGTTCTGGCGCTTCCGTCTCAACAGCCTAGTGTACAATGCGACAAAAACTCGCTTATATAAATACTTAATCAAATGTTAACGCTGAGGAATGGGAGACTGCAGGTCACAAAAGTTCATTATTTGCATGTGCTTTAAAAGCCTTGCCGGTTAAACATGTCATTCGATGATGCGCACATGCACTAAAAGCCTGTCTAACAGCGCCTGGTTACTGGACTAAGTTATCTTTCGAGTATTATTGCGCAAATACTGTCAAATACACACAATGTTTACATAAATAAAGTTAGTTATGTCTAAACTGAAAGCAAGCCGAGAAAATTTAGAGAAATCTGCGTGTGTATTAGACACGGCGCGTGCAGGTCTTAAAGAGACAGTAACTGTAGCCCTAATAGTAAACATGCAGCCGCTTCTCCTTAAAGGGATAGTTCACCCCCAAAAATTAATTCTGTCATTATTTACTCACTGTAATGTTGTTCCAAACATGTATTAATTTATTTCTTGTGCTGAACACAAAATAAGATATTCTGAAGAATGTGGGTAACCAGACAGTGGCTGGTCCCCATTGACTTCCATAGGAAAAAAATATACTGTGAAAGTCACTGTTTCACTGTCATCAACTGTTTGGTTACCTACATTCTTCCAAATAACTTCAACAGAGGAAATAAACTTATTCAGGTTTAAAACAACTTGAGAGAGTAAATGATGACAATTTATATTTTTGGGAGAACTTGTAAATAAAACAACAAAACAGAGGAACTCACTCACTGCTCTTGATGGAAAACTTTAACAGTAGTTTTAATAAGAATCAATGTATAATTTATACAGTGAAGTCCATATTTGGCTTTGAACATTTGTTCTCACTTTGCGGGAAAAATATCGGAATATATATTGTATATCGATATTCAGCCTAAATATATCGGGATATGACTTTTGGTCCATATCGCCCAGCCCTAGTAAACACTAACAATATTCTCAATAAACATGACACAATATACTGGACATATAAAATAATAGACACTATAACAGTGTACACAAACTGACTTCTGCAAAAGAGCTATTCATATTGATGTTATCAGAGCTGAATCTATTTAAAAATATTTTTGGGAAGTTAGTTTTCTCATCTGAATATTTCATTATTCTAATTTTGTCGTATAATGTGCTATTGTTGCTGTCATAAATTACTATTATGCTATTGTTTAAAAGATAAAACGGCACCCCATATCCCTACATTAAATAACCACAACCTTTTATAACATTTACCATTTTTATAAAGAAATATAATTCATATTTTCATGTTTGCCATGAGTGTAGCTGAAGTGTCAGCAGGCGGCAGTGTTTGTCTACCTGTGTGTGTGATGTGACTCAGGTGTGTGTATGTGCGCGTGATGGCTCCTCCCATCTGACCTGCCTAACACACACAGGAAGAGAGAGAGAGAGAGAGAGAGAGAGAGAGAGAGAGCGGAAAACTTCAGCTGATCTGCTCATGGCTGTTCTCTGAATCTGAAGTCTTTACCATGAAGCACAAGGACTTTATATCAACTGTCGGCGGTATTAATGACAGCTCTATAGATTGACAGCTTAGATTGATAGGTTTAGAGACTCAACGCGTAGTTTATTTATTCGAGATCGAGACACATTTGCGCCAAAACACGCGCACGGACTCAGAGACTTTTGCGCGGAGATCCGCGCGCTTTCATCAGGGCACGTATTAAGTCTCGGAGGGTCCGAATAAAAGAAGTAATCTGGGGTTCAGGGTTTAGGGTTCAAACTTCCCTCCTTTTCCTTTGTGGTGGAGGACGAGCACAGGCCGGCGCGCGCGACAGCAACAGGCCGCGGGTTAAGAAGCCCTGAGAGGCACACAGAGAGCCTGTGTGTGTGCATGTGTGTGAGAGAGGATACAGCGCTGCTATTTTGGGGAATATAAGCGATTTTAAAGCACAACAATGGATTCAAACTCCGCATCATCTGGTGCTCCCAGAAGTGGGAAAGACAAGGAGAAGAAAAGCAAGAAGAACTATGAAGATGGAGACGGGAAGAAGAAGTTCGTAAGTGTTTTATGTTATTGTGTGAGTTTACTGTCAGTACTCAGTGAAGCATCAGGGTGTGTCAGAAAATGCTTGAATCTGGCTGTTTATTAAACTTAGATGTGTTCAAATTCGTGTTAACCTTGAGGTGCTACTATATGTCGCAAATTAAAACCTCTTAAGTTAGAGAAGTTGTGAGGAGTTGCAGCTCGAGCGAAACGTCTCTTCTGATGAGGAAGTGTTTTGAAGAATCGCTGCTCCCTCAACGAGATGAAGACATTTCACCTCAGAAACATGGAGTTAGATGAGGGTCTGTGCTGAGAGCTGTCACTTCTGAACAAAAGTATGTTTTTGGACCTGTACAGCAGTAATACCATCAGAAGTACCTTGGAGTTCCATGTAATATAAACCATATGTTACTTCCACTTTAGTACCGCGACATGCAGTGTTTTTACTGCGAAATGAAACGCTACACTGTTGCATTCTGACTGCAACAACTTTCAATTTCGACGTGTAACTTTGTTTCATATCAAAAGCTTTCAGTTTAACATCGGTTTTGAGTGTAACATTTAGTCGCTGCGTTCTGTCACTCGCAGATCTGCTTCTATCACACAACAGATTGAGTAACAGGAATGTTATTGCCTTTGGGTAAATAACACTAGTACTCATCAGAACAGACACTCTTGCAAAGCTGTGTAACTTGAAAAGCGCGAATGAGAGGGAATTCTGTGACGTCATAAAAGAGTTCTAGAGCTGGTGTGGGAGGGGACTCGAGCGCGTCCCCGCGTCTTAAGCCACGCCCACGAGTGTCTCTTCAGCTCGTTTAGATAGGAATGTATGCTCATGCTGCACAGTAACTGTAAAGTACATGTACATGTAGTTTCACTTTTATTTTTAAATCATAATTATTTATGACATTAAGTCATCATGAGATAAAGTCTAAATTAAATAATGATTTCAAATATGAAATTATGACCAAATTTTTTTTACCATAGTGACCTGGGGCCGGTTGCATAAACTGCAAGTTAGTCATCACTTTGTTTTTCTATAAGACTGTTCATAACTGCTTTAAGTCAGCTACATAACAATGGAGATTGGTCTAATTTGTTATTTAAAAGTAAGACTGGTTGCCCCTTGACTAACCGCTAAGTTGGTCTTACTAGTAAACACTTTTAACATAATGGCTATGTTTATGCAACTGGCAACTGAAAATTTAGTCTTAAAAAACTTTTTATTTCATAATTGTTACACAGTATATGTCATACTTTTGGCTTTTTTTATGTTGTAATAAATATGTACCATTTTCTCTTATGTGGCAGAAATAAGCTTTCATACATTTATACAGAAAGTACGAGTAAGCAAATGTAAGTTGTTCCCTGTGGTAATATTGTACTGTTTAATCCACTCCTGAATCATTTGTTTGCAGTACGTCATACATACAGGTGAAAATACAATGCCGATTGGTGGATGCATGCCTTTATTTCATGAAGAAGCTAATTTTAGTGTCCATCAGTCAGACAGCTTTTATCACACTGAAAATGAAAGGTCAAGTTGAGTGCATTGTATTGTGGGAAGCAGTACCTGATGCAGTGTTATGGGTGAATTGAATTCCTCACATTTAGTCAAATGTAGTGGGATATTAATGCAGAATATAGATGGTACCATGCTAATCCAAATAAGCCCTCGTTCTGAAGGGAATCTGATATTCCATCATTTCTTTCAGTAGACTCCCAAACACACCTGGTGTTATAATGAAACTCTAGACACTGATGGGGTGAAACCATAAACCATGTGCTGCTGAAGCAGAGTGCTTATTAGCATTTACCATGGTCATGGAAACTATAATTACCACCTAAATACCATAGTTAGTTACCACAGTTAACCATTATACATTAATATGAGTTCTCATTCAAACTGTGTAAGAAGCTTTTTTTGTGATGACGCTGGTGGCTTTATTTTAATGATGGCTCTATAGACTGGTATTTTGCTGGTTAAAGTTTATAGCGGTAAGCATGTGTCTGAAGTTGAATTATTCCCGTGTTCTACTATAGTAATGGACGGCTGTTTTCTTAATCGTTTCCGCATGGCCGTTCTCATTTCCTGTTTTTATTGGTACTTCTTTTACATGGGACACATCCACCGAAGCTCCTGCTGTATGAGCTGTCTGGTTTACATTAGTTGTCTGGTTGATTGCTCTCACTGGTACATCAGCCTAAATATCGTTATCCTGAGAAAAGTGTTTCTTTATCTTCATGCTCATTTCACTGTGCAGTGTGCATATCTGGCTCTTATAGTCCCAGCTTTTTTATGATATATTCAGTAGTAAACATAGTATACTACTGTCTTAGGCCGCATTTGCATTACATTGCTCAAGTGACCCAATTCAGTTTTTTTTCCTCCCATTTGGCACACATCGGATATGATCCACAAACGTGTAAGCAGGAAAAAAGCACATTGATTCCGATGGTCTCAGATCGGTTTCAGGCCTCATTCATATGTGGACATAAATCTGATATGAATCTGATACGTGCATATGCATCTGATTGTAAATTTCCCTGTCAATGCGTGTCTCACATCATTGAAAAAGCGACGGTGGCGAATGGTCACCAACCGTGATCACATGACTCTTTTCAATGTGGCCAATGTTTTGCTGACTTTTTAAAGATGGTGCGGAAAGCAAAAGCTTGTATTATCACTTCGTCTGCATCCATTGCAAATCACATCGTTTTTTTACTTCCTTTTCGGCCTAAGCTTTTCCTGGTCAGTACATTTTGGCAAGTGTATAGTGTAAATAGGTAAGTGTAATGGGTCACTTTTAAAAGATGTAAGCGGGTCGTCAACAAATCGGAATTGGGCATCAAGACCTGCAGTGGACATACGATCTTAAAATCTGTGTCAAGTTAAGTCAAGTATATTTATATAGCGCTTTTCACAATATAGATTGTATCAAAGCAGCTTCACAGTATCAATCAAAACAACATAACAATGTTCGTTTCTTAGTGGAAAAAAAAACATGTTTGGTAGAGCTGATCAATGGTATTAATGATTGGATAATTAATTTGAATATCCCCAACTGAGCAAGCCAAAGGCAACAGTGGCAAGAAACCGAAAAACTCCAAGTGACCTAATGGGGTCCAAAAACTCCATCAAGTGACCTAATGGAGAAAAAAAAAAAACCTTGGGAGAACCCAGGCTCAGTCGGGGGCCAGTTCTCCTCTGGCGTTTATGAACTAGAGGTCGGATTTACAGTAACTGTAAGATAATAAATTTATATGAATGCCTGGCTGAAGAGATGCGTCTTTAATCTAGTTAGTGTTAGTTAGTTAGTTAGTTAGTTAATTAGTCTAGATCTGTGTGAGATCAATTAATTATACATGCATTTTGGTTATTAAAATTAACAATTAAAATGGAATCCAGAGAAATAAAAACAAAAAATACAGAATTTGGGAAACAAATGAAATGCATTTCATAGGAACCTAAATAAATGCTTTTCTCAAAGCTGAGTGTGTGTGACTGGAGGCCTTGTTGTGTCTGGAGTTTATGATGTAAAGGTTTGTTCACTCAGCTCTCTTGTGTTTGCTTCTGATCGATTCTAGTCCAGAAAGGTCTTAAAGTCCAGAATTTCCATTTCCATCACAGTGATGTCACGGTCAGACAAGAGAGTTCATATGAGAGTGTGCTCAGTTTTGTGCTTCGGGTCTGGAGCGGAGCGTCCTTGTCTCAGATCTGCCCTCTCAATGCTTACACACACACACACACACACCTGCCGCTGGTGTTTTTCCACAATGAGTGTAAGGTCGTGTTTTTGTACAGAAGTCATCTCTGTGAGGGAGTGATGGGATCAGTGGCTGAATGTCCGGTTACATCTGTTCCCTGCTGAGAGACACGGCGTCTCTGTTTGATGATGTCATATCCTCTTCCCCTGCTTTAACCTGCTTGTTATGCTTACAGATAATCCTAGAGATCATAAGCACTCAGTGAGTGGTCTAAAGCGGAGCAGTTATTCATCAAAAGTGTAAATGTTGGCAATGGTTGTGTTTGCTCAACAGGACATGTTTGGTGTTACACTCACTCATCAGATCAGAATACTAAAAATAGCTCAACCCTGTCAAAGGGGAAGGCACTTTCAGCCGTTCAAAACCTTTTTCAAAAGTTTGGGATCTGTATGAATATTTTTAAAAGAAATTAATACTTTTATTCAAGGATGCATTGAATCTGTCTGAAAAGAGACACGTTTATAATGTTACAAAAGATTCTATTTCACATAAATGCTGTTCTTTTGAACTTATTAATTTCTTGGTTTCTACAAAAATATGAAGCAGCAAACCTGTTTTCAACATTCATATATAATCATAAATGTTTCTTGAGCATCAAATCATCATATTAGAATGATTTCTGAAGGGTCATGTGACACTGGAGTAATGATGCTGAAAATTCAGCTTTGATCACATGGAATAAATGTCAGTTTACAATATATATTCACATAGATAAGTTATTTTAAATTGCAATAATATTTCACAATATTACTGTTTTTTATGTATTTTTGCCTTGGTGAGCACAAGAGATTTCTTAAAAAAAAAAAAATCATAACGACCCCAGATTTTTGAACAGTATAATTTACTAGTACCTTGAGTATTTTATGATGATTTCATTGCACTTTTTTTCTGTCTCTCCTAGTGACTGAATCTCAGTCGCAGTGATGTCAATAATGTTAGGAAGGAATTTTTTTTTAACTGTCGATTTCAGTGAATCGGTTCAGAAAACTGACTCCACAATTTACTTGCAGCATCAAAATGTATTTTAATATGGTTTAAAAAATAAATGCAGGTAAATGTTATGTTTTATTATTATATGAGTGTTCATTTAGTTATAATCGCACATTCACAACATACAGTGTACCAGAGCTAACACATATAAATAAGCTTGATGTGTGCCGGTAACTGTGCATTATTAAGGCTATTTTCTATTACTTAGAAAAATAATTTTTTGGTGGGAAATATGTGAATCGTTTCGAATCGGTGATGGAAGATAGAATCACGATTCATATGTGAATCGATTTCCCCCACCCCTAATAAATATGTTGACAAGATATATTTTTAAATCTGAAAGTCTAAAACTATTGAGATAAAAGTTTATGTATTGCATTCATGCGTTTTCTGGCCACTGTAAAGGATGGTATGCACTAATGCGTCCAGGGTTTCTCTTCACTGATGAATGTCCTCTGACAGCTGTAATGGCTGAAAACACAGATATGAATCTGCATGAGCGCATCAGTCTCTGGCGCGGGGTGTGTTTGTGTCCCTCGGGTCAGTGTGTTGGGCAGATGTCGCTGAGTTTGCCCCCTCAGGACAGTCAGATGATCAGCACAAAGGTGCTGACGTTGATGTTTGAGAGCCGTCTCGTGTGCATTTGAAAGGTCAGGTGGAAAAGTTTAACTTTGAGTGTTTACTTCTTCCTTTAATGCTGACAGGCGAAAGAGTCGCTCTGCTGGATGCTTAAAGCCGGTGCACTGTGCGATTTATAATAGTCCTTTACCATTGTTGCTTGTCAGACTGTACGAACATGATCCTCACTATAAGCCATGTCACACTGTAAGATCTCAGTTGTCATTAATGTCAGACTGTACGACAGTGAAGATGAGTTAAAAACGGACACACAAGAAAACTTTTACTAGGGCTGCACGATTAATCGAAAAAAAATCACGATCTCGATTCAAACATGATAAATGCGATCTCATTTCTTAATGATGGCGATTCACTTCCGTGTATTTCCCTGCATTCAGATCATGCTGCATTCAGCCGTTATATTGGTCACACTCACACATTAACAAAACACTATTAATTCACCAATCAATCATTCGGCCGTTTCACACCGCAAGCGTCAGCGGCGCATATTTTTTTTCGGCTTGCATGCTAATCAATGAGTGCGTTCACACCGGGAGCAGGAACAGCAGTGAAGCGGGTTTCAGCGCCATGTCTATTTACTGCACAGCTCACACTTAATTAAAGTGGTAGCACACTTTTGATGGACAAAATAAATATGATTTCACACAAAAGTAATTTCACACAGAATAAGCATGTCTAGTCAGTTTTAACAAGAACTGGAGTAAGCAAAAAAAGGAAATGAAGACTCAAAAATATTTATAGAAGATTTAGGCTACCCATTTAAACTTGTTTTTAATTATTCAGTTTGGGTGAAAGAATGGTGTATTATAAAAATATTGTATATAGCCTACACTTTCTTTTAGTTGATGTAATACACAGACAGCTACATAGGTTAGCACATCCCAAAAACACCAGCTCAAACTATTTAGAATTTTTTTTGTTACTGCACTTTATTATACGCCAGAATTTCGTCCAAGGTCAAATTTGATCGCGACGTCATTAATCGGCTGTCGGGAACATGTCAAACTAACGATCAAAGACTCCAGATTTTAGCCTAGGATCAGAGGAATCTTTTAAAATTTGCCAAATCGCGGCCAAAACCGCACCGTGTAAACTAGGGCTGGGACGGTTACCGCATTACCGCAGTACCGCGGTCACGTGACCCCTACCGCGGGTCTGAGCTCGTCACCGTCATAACCAAAAAAAAAAAAAAAAAAGAAGTGCCTGCACATGTGCACGTTTTGTCTAGACATCATTCCATTTCTGTTCTAAATGTTCCTGTTCTAAATGTGAAATACTAAATGTTAAATAAACATGTTCCTTATTAAGTTCAATTGCCTAAAGCCTTGTTTATACTCGACGCGTCCACACGAGCGCGAAGGTGCGCGCGGCAAAAATGACGTCATTGCGGTGTGGGCGGTCGCGCGCGTTGGGTGCGCAATACTCTTTGTAACATCGCGCACGGCCCCGCATCCGAAGATCGAGCCGCATCGAGCCGAATCTGGCTGAGCAAGCATGTATGTCTCACTGCACCGGCACCCAGTTTGTGCGTCTAAAATAGTTTCTTACATTTACAAAATGACCCTATAGCAGACATAAGCCATTTTAATAAAAATAAAGTTCCATGTTTTATAAAATGTCCATGAAACTTAATTGTTTAGTGAAATAAGAAATATTTAAGAGATCGTTAATTGAGTTGTATGAAATACATAGGCCTACATGTTTTTATATCCACATATTTTCTTCTAATATCACTGAGGTAATAATCTCAGGGTTTACTGGATTTTACTCGATTCTTTTTGTAGTGTTATTGGTGGTGATGTACTAAAATAAATATTGTCACGTGTGTACCTTTCTTCTTCTCACGTTGATGATGGTTAAGAGGACAATTACTTCAGTCGCCGCTGTCGTTTCACAGAATAGCACAACTGCGAGCGCGTCAAGTATAAACGCCTGGTCCTTCTGGGGAGCTACGCGCAGTCAACGGAGACTCGCGCTCATGCGGACGCGTCGAGTATAAACAAGGCTAGCCTTTTGTGTGTGCGCTTGTGTGCACGCGGGATGTATTGCGCGCGGGGCTCAGTTTTTCACGGGATGGTGCTAATAGCGGTTTACCGCAATACCGCCGGAATTTTTTGCTTTTCAACCGCGGTAAGAAAAAATCCATACCGCCCCAGTCCTAGTGTAAACCCAGCTTTTAAGAGACGCTCAAACAGACTCAGTTAACATGCTTCACTCACTGCCTCCAATTTCTGATCACAATCACAAACCAGTTTGATAGTCGTCCGTCACACTGATCGACAGAAGCGAGATCCTGTCTGTCCGGATGACGGGCGAGAGAGGTTTTCATCTGAGATCCGAGAGCTCGTTCTGTTTCGTGTCCCACTCTCTATCCGACAGGCGTCCAGGAAAACATGACTGCTGATTCAGAACGCCTCTGTTTATGAGCCTGTACCTCATGCCTGAGAATAATAACACTTATTCTTAGAAGAAGAATAAGCATTTGTAGCTCTTGAAAATCAGATCACATTCTCAGACGCCCAATGATGGAAATCAGATGCTGTCTGGGAAACGCCTGTGAAAACCTCCTCCTCTTATAAAACAACAGTGTGTTTCACAGAAGCGTGTGCTTTAGGAGCCTTCACTATTGTATATGTGATATGGAAAAGAGAACTTTTCTTGCTTAAGAAAAGACATTGCTCATA
The DNA here is from genome assembly GCA_031834385.1 of Semotilus atromaculatus. Classification (NCBI taxonomy): domain Eukaryota; kingdom Metazoa; phylum Chordata; class Actinopteri; order Cypriniformes; family Leuciscidae; genus Semotilus; species Semotilus atromaculatus. Next base: position 1,782,046 of record JAULUF010000052.1, read on the forward strand.
TTTAGTTATTTGACAGGAAGTGCAGCTGAGGTGACTTAAGATTCATCATTATGGGAAACGGAAGGAAAGAAATGAACTGAAAGTAGAAAATGTAGAAATATTTCAATATTTGTGCTGGAATTGAACTCGAGGTCATCACAGAACCGTTATTGTGTTCCAGTTGATTCTCTAATGATGATCTTTCAGTGTTATGCAGCTGTAGATTTTCCATCTATAGTGAAGATATACCTCTTATATATATGTGTGTTTTTGAAAGAATATCTTCTGCTCTTCATTTACTTGATCAAAAATACTGTAAAAATAGTCATATTGTGAAATACCACAATTTAAAATGGCTCTTTTCGATGTGAACAATCCTTTAAAAATATTTCTGATTATTATTAATGTTGAAAACTGTTGTGCTGCTTAATTTTTGTGGAAATTGTGATACATTTTTTTTTCAGGATTCTTTGATGAATTAAAAGGTCAAAAGAACAGCAATTTATGAAATCTTTTGTAACATTATGAATATCTTTACTGTTAGTTTTGATCAAATGAATGCATCTCTGTTGTCTGAGGGAAATGTTTGTTGGTTGATTGTTCATCTTTATGACAGTTCGATCGCCTTTGGGCTCAGGCTGCGTGCATATGATGCTGTTTGTTCGTGTGTTTTCTTAGAAATGCGCTCTTCGTGTTGTTTTAGGAAGTAATGGTTGTGACGGCAGGAAGTCAGGGTTTACACTCTTGCTCTTACTCCTGTGTTTTACTGTCACTGTATGGCATAAATGAGATCAGGATTTGTAGATTCAAACAAATCTAGATCTATAAAAAACTGCGTTCATTCAGTTTTAGACGTTGTGATTGGATAATGAGAAACCAACACAAACTGCTTCAGCCAATCACAGGCTCTTCTGCCCCACTGGCAGACGTTTTGCATATAAACTGAAATGATGTCATTTACTGTAGTGTGGTTATGATGACCACCTGTGCAGATGAATCATAAACGGGGCCTGAATTTCACTTCGGAAAATTGGGGAAATTCCTGGGGGGGATTTTTAAAGCTTTATGCTTTTTACTTGTGGGAATATGCAGTGTAAAATTATGAGCAATACACGCAATCCTGCACTGAAATTCAGTCCCTGTTAAAGGCAAATGAGTTGTGACTAACAGTGTCTACCGGGATCTGAGAGGCGAGTTGACCTCCTCATTGTGGATTTTAACTCCATGTGACTGTTAAAGTTTGTCGGTGTTACAAATGTGTGTGTAAGGAGTGTGATGATGGTCAGTTATGCGTGACCAATGTCTCTGAGCTGAACATTTGTGTACACGTTTGTCTATGCTACACCTACAGTGATGTGAATAAGTTTGGACACCCTAAATAATATAATATTGGTGCAGCATTAATATAGACCCACATCATCACACACCTTCACCATACCTAGAGATCTGCATGGGGTACTTTCCATAAGATCATCTCTCAACGCAAATCAAACCAGCTATTAGGCTAACTGAGATAAAACCATGAAGATCTCTAGGTATGGTGAGATGTGGGATATTTTAATTCCAAAGGCCAAGGGAACTTTATCAGGACGCATAGTATCCTGGATCCATGAAATAACTGGGCTTTAAAAATTATTTTATTTTAAGGAATAACATTTATTTATTTATGATACATTATTCATTCACAAAGAAAATTGGTGTCCTTAAAGGTTGGATTTTTCTTCATTTTTGAAATTAAGGCATTAAGATCAATTTTCAAAAGATGATTTTTTTTATTCCTCTTTTTAGGCAACTTTAGCATGGGTATCCAAACTTATTCACATCACTGTATAAAGCCTACTGTATCATATTTAATATGCACATTTCTAAGGCATCTATATTATCAGCATGATCAAAGCTTTGGTGTAAAACTCATTAAACAATCTAGTACAGGTATTAATTTGAAGCTCCGGTCTCTATATTTCCTTCCCAGCGGAGGTCCGGTCGATACTTTATTGGAACAGTTTTCCATTTCCATCGGGGGAGCCGTAGTACTTTATAAAAGAAAAAATCCAGAATACTTAAAATAGTCATTAAAGATGATAATCTTAGGCCCAGAGAGCCAAAATAGTTTTTACCAATATTTACCAAATTATTTTTATATTTCTCCCAACTGGATATGAGTATAAGTAAGAGTAGATGTTTTATCAGGATATTTTTTACATTTAGACCCCTACGAGTACAGCACATAGAAGTCTTCGGATTGAGAAACCATACAGGGTTTATTTTTATATTTTGCTCAATGTAACAAACTACTAATAATCAAAACTCTCATCATGAGCACAAAACAAAGGTAACCTGTACATTTTTTTGTCTTCCCTTGCCATCTCTAAAAAATCTTCCAAATGATAAAATTGTTTATGAAATGCTCTTAATATGCTGCTGATTAATAATTCTAAATGTATGTAAAAAAAAAAAAAAGACATGTTAATTTGGTGATTGGTAACCTGGTTTATTTAAATGGTCAGAGTCATCTGTATGACAAATAAAAATAATGTTCTTCATGCGGGGCTTTACGTGTTTAGCGGGAGAGAGAAGCAACACACACACACACACACAGAGCAAAAGGGTTTGAATGAAGCGTTTTTGGCTCTAGATAATAATATTAGAGATCTTTTAGAAATCATGTTAAAATGTGAGTATCAAATATGATCATCAAGCTTTTGAGGAAGGTTTATTTGTTCATCTCTCAATCATCATTGTATTGCATTAGCCTATGTGTTTTAAAACTAAAGGCCTTTGATCATAAAACTAAGCCTTTAATTATCATCTTACTAAGACATTATTGAGAGATATAGAGTAAGAGCTGTCATTTCTATGCATTTTATGTATCTAGTCTTCTATACTATTATAAAGATCTCACTGATTTACATTACAAGCATTAGAATTTTCATCTCAAAAGGCTCATGAACGGTGCCGATCAGTAGTTCTCAAGCTTTCCGGGTCCAGAAATGTGATAAGAAATATCTTGATTTTTAGTTTTGTCTTATTTTAATATATTTTTTTGTGAATTTGAGTCCTCTGTGAAGTTTGCTGAGGGCTCTCTTGTGATGTTTGCTTAAATCTAATGTGCAGAGGTTTCTGTGAGGATTGATTTAGGAGTTGGATTAGGAGATTAAAAAATATTAACCTGATAGAAAAACAATGGAAGACTATGAGATGAGCTCACTATAGTGAAACAAACGTGTGTGTGTGTGTGTGTGTGTGGTCAGTGGAATGTGCTCTGTTCAGGCTGAATGGATTAAGTCAGACAGCCAAAGTTGTGTGTGTGTCTGTGTGTGTGTGAGAGAGAGAACTGAGACAGTTTTTAAATAGGTTGTGAGTCACTGGATTAGATTCTGAGGTGCAGATGCACAGATACGTGTACAGTGTGTGTGTGTGTGTGTGTGTGTGTGCGAGTGCGAGCGCGTGTGTGTGAGAGTGGACTGTGGTTAATTAGTCAGTCACGCAGTTTAACAATGAATGACTCCTGTTCGTAAGGACACACGTGAAGTACGTCAAACCGCAGTGAAGTGGCGAAGTGCGACGCTGTCGTATGTCTTCTTTTTTGTTTGTTTTTTGTATCTCTTTTGACATTAGTTACTTGACTACAAAATTGGCCCCATAATTATCTAATTATGACACACCCTCCTTTTAAATAAAGTAAAAAAAAAAAAAAAATGATGTACTTATCATTATCATATGTGACCCTGGATCACAAAACCAGTCATATGTCACACGGGTGTTTTTATGGAGATAGCCAGCAATTACATTGTATGGGTCAAAATTATCAATTTTTCTTTTATGCCAAAAATCATTAGGATATTAATTAAAGATCATGATCCATGAAGATATTTTGTAAATATCCTACCATAAATATATAAAACATTTTTTTTTTCAGTGAATGCAGCAGATAAATGTACAACTTTAAAGGAGATTTTCTCAATGTTTCGATTTTTTTTTGCACCATCAGATTCCAGATTTTCTAATAGTTGAATCTCTGACAAATATTGTCCTATCCTAACAAACCATACATCAATGGAAAACTTATTTATTCAACTTTCAGATGATGTATAAATCTCAACGTTAAAATGTACCCCATGGGACTGGTTTTGTGGTCCAGTCAGGGTCACATATATAAATATTTTATGCAGAGCTATAATATTTAAAACATTTACACATCTCAGTGACTGTTACAGCAGTGAAACTCCCTTTGACCTGCAGTCTCTCATTAACAGACAGATTAATCTGTCTAATCTCTCTCTCTCTCTCTCTCTCATTCTCTCTCACTCACACACTCACACACACACACGTACATGTATTAGGTGGAGTGTGTGAACGTTTGTGATTCAATCCCAATACTTGTTCTGATGTTTGGTGTGTCTGAGAAGTTTTATTTGTGCTCGACTCACTGAATGTTAATCAAACTCTCAATAATGGAGCTGAGTGTGACCTTTGTACACACACACACACACACACACACACACACACACACACACACACACACACACAGACTGTTTGAATGGCTTTCTTTGTGAGTTTTAACCCAGTAGATTCTCTGTCTGGATGTCAGATGCACACAGGCTTGCAAACACAGGCGGAATATTAAGTGTGTGTGTGTTGTCTGTGTCAGTGCTGGTAAAACTAGTTTGAATCTGCAGTTTAACAAACTACAATTTCCTCATAATTTGAAGCAGTTAAAATAAAAATAAAAATCCTTTTAAAAAGTAGTACACTAAGAGCTACCAATAATAGGTTGCTCACTTGGCTGCTAAAAAGGTGTTCTTCAACCAAAAATGTAAATTCTGTCGTTGCTTACTCATTTTTATTTTAAACGTTTTTTTTGTTTGTTGTTGTTACATAAGTTTTGTTTTCTTGCAATGGATGTTATAGGTAAATGTTCACCTCATCCAGTGCTCTTGTTCTTTTTTTCTGGTGCTATTTCGGTGTGAGAAATCGCTGCAAACGATTCGGGTCATGAGTGAACTGTCTAAATGAATCAAACTGAATTGCGATCAAGTTCAGAATTTTTTGCAAACCCGTCTGTCAGATTAGATCACGATTGAGTATTTCGCAAATCTGGCATTATTAGTTCTGATTGTGAACAGCGGACTTAAAAGGCACTCAACATAATGGCTGAAATATCATAAGGAAAAAATTCATCAGTATGTCATAATCTCCATTGTCAGACAAGGATTTTGGGGGGCTACAGTGAAAGTCAATGGACTCCAGTCCAAAGTCCTTAAACTTTTTTATTTTGTGAAGAAGAAAGTAAGTCATACAGGTTTTTAAATGCAGGATGGTGAAGACATAAGGTTACACTTGTAAAAAGTCTGCACTACTTTCTGTTTCTTCTGCTGTTCTATGAAAACAGTTATTAAACTTGTTATTAAGAGGACGACACTTTCATATGTGTCATTTAATTCAGTAACCGTAATAATACTGTATACCACGATAAAAGCTTCGACATGTATCGTGGTATGAAAATTTGATGACAACTTTTATTTTTGGGTGAACTATCCCTTTAACAAAGTGATGCGTTTTATTTAATTGTGACGTTTGAATTGAAAATGCTTGAATAAAAAAAAATATTTCTCTGCAAAAATGAACAAAATCATTACTTTTGTGACTGTTAAATGACTGATGAAAATGATTCTGACTTTTAAATTGGATGCTGCTAGAGAGAGTGTTTTATTTTTTGCCTCAGATAATAATTGATATGCTCTCCTATTTCACATAAAAGCGTTGTTTCACATAAAAGAGTTTTTTTACTGGAAAAATATATTATTTCATAAACTAGCTGAGATACCATCATGCTAATTGACACATATAGTCAACTTAGTAGTATTGGCACTGCTCAAGTCAGCAAGTGTGAGCAACAACACCTCTCAGTGTGAGTGTGAACAAACAATGTGTGTGTGTGTGTGTGTGTGTTTCTGTGACATTGGGAGACATCTGATGTAGTGTATAATATCTCTGCCCCAAACTGTCATTCAAATAAGTGCAAACACACACATGTGTCTGTTTGCTTTTGCAGAAGCTCAGAGAACGCCCAGAGTCAATATTGTGAGAAAAGTTTAGACTTTTGCATTTTCTGCAGAAAATGTGAATGCTGATTTATCGTGAAAGTCCCTTGTTTTCCTGACATGAGCTCTTTCTGTCCCTGTTGGATAATGGTTGGTCATTATGTGGTCGTTATTGAATTAATCGCCTCTGACATCACTTCCTTTTTCTTCAGCGGAGGGAGTTCTCTCTCAATTCATCCTTATCAAAATGATCAAACTCATGTTCTCATGCTTTATTTTTATCCTCTAATAATGTTCATGATCCCTTTGAACCAGGGTTTATTATACTTAACTAAAACAAAATTTAAAACCATAAAAAAAGTTTGTTACTTTAAATTAATGTTAAATAAAAAATACTTAATGTTCTAAAATAACTAAAACTGAAATAATAATGAATAAAAAAAAACTATTGATATAAAAATGACAAAAACGCAAAACCTTAAAATTGGTTCTCAAAAATGTATAAATAAATGCTTATTTATTTATTTACACACACATTAGGGGTGTCAAGATTTATAGATATTGATAAATTAGTGATATAAAAAAAATCATGTTACATTAGCGTGTCGCAATGCGGTATTGGCGAATAGTTTTTAAAAATCAATAATACACACATGATATGATGCATACATAATTCAATGAATAGTGCGATGTGATTGAGTTTAGCGCTCAAACTTATGACGTTCCAGGAAATCTCGGTTACACTTTATTTTATGGTGTCAATGTTAGTGTAATTATATATTTAAAGGACAACTCCGGCGCAAAATGAACCTTTGGTCTAATTACACATTGGTACATAGTCAACCGTTCTCTAAGATTTGTTTTCATGATTATAGAATGTAAAGAGTTTTATCTCTAAAAACTGTTTAGCTTATAACGCTAGTATATTGGGCATAGAGTAATGAAAATAAAAATCTCTAGTTATACCACTAACAAGGCTCAAAATAGCCACGAACACGGTAGTATAATGAGGGTCCCTACCTGCAAACTGAAGCATTGAGAACGTTGTAAGTGTACAGACGGTTTAATAAGAAGATATTTTATAAAGACAGTCTACTTCGCACTTTCCACCGTGGACTGTATCATTGACTGATCGAATCATGTACTGAGTAATATTAATTAACTACGTGTACTTACAATAGGGTTAAGGTAAGATTATGATTAGGTTGAGGATTAGTTGCATGCAATTATGCATAATTTACTGTTATTGTTATGGTAATTACATGTAACGTGTAACAAGGACACTGTAAAATAAAGTGTTACCCAAATCTCTTATATGGATGAATCATATCGTCCATATAAGGCTCCAGCCTGAAAAATGCTGTTTTTTGTCATGATTTGAGCGTTGTGAGACTTTGAGACAAATGTAAAATTTAATCGTAAGTTGAACAGCTTTGGAGAATTTGATGTTTCCCCAAAGATGGCCGCCGAATGAAATGACTCCCCTTAAAGGGACTTTGATAACATGCAGATAGATACTGATTTTAACTGATTCAAACATGTTAATTGAAGAGGATAAACACACGATTGCGACAGTATATGGTTTATCTGTGTTCTTCTATCGACAATCATTGATCACAGTATAGGATACTATAAAATAATATTATTTCTGTCTCATTCTGTGGTAAGAAGCCACATCAGTTCACAGAAGGAAGTTATTTCAAATACTCGACTGAATTTGACTAAAAACTGTTAGCATTTTAGCCTTTTAACTTTGAATTAAAAACTGTTAGCATGCGTTAAAAACTTAACCGATACAAAACCTTAGCGATGGTTTATTGTTGTGTCTGTTGTCCTGGTAACCTCATTAACCGTCTCCTGAACAGGGTTGCTGGGTATGGTGTTGAGAGGAAGTGTTTGTTTAGTTGTGGAGAATCTGTTTGTGTTATTGTCTGAATGAAAGGTCTTCAATGAGGTCCTGTCATCAGAAGCTGCTCTGTGAGGGTCAGTCCATTGTCTGTGTGTGTGTAACAGGAGTTTATTCATGCGTGTAACCGTTCCTCTGCGTCCAGCCAAGCGTTATCACTGAAAGCATGTTACAGAGCGCTCGGAGGAAGCAGCCGAGTTTAGCTTAAAGGACTTCCTGTTGACATGTAGACACACACACACACTGTTAATGTACTGTACAGTTATTCTGAAGGTGTCTGTCGGAAAAGCAAGTCTTGTTTTTCTCTTTAGTGTTTGTTTCTCCTCAGCGTACTCTTCATTCTGTAGTTTTATAAAGTCAGTTTGCTGAATGGAGAATTGTAAGAGGGAATCTTACTTGTTAAAGTCATTTAATTCCACAAAAAGAAATAATATTTTGCACAATAAAAAAAAACGGTTTCAATGATCATTTAAGAATTTCTTTCCTCTTTTTTTTTGTTGTTGTTGCTTTGTGACAATTTTCTTGTCTCATCGTCCTTGAAACTCTAATCATTGTAATGTAAAAAATACATATATTAATTTACTTTAAAGTTTTATATATTTTGGTAGTATTTGTTGTTGTACTGCCTTTTAAAGTATTGGCAGAAAAATAAAATAACATGACCGTTCAAAAGTTTTGGGTAATAAAAAAAAAAGAGTGACGCATTAAATTGGAGTAATAATGCTGAAAATTCATCTTTGATAAAATGAATACATTACGCGTTAACATACACATAGAAAATACAGTTTTTAACTGTAAGTTGGCTTTTGAGAGCCAAAATTTTCAGTATAATTCAGTATATTACTGTTTTTGTGACATTCACCATTTTATTACCATATTATGATGTTATACACATGAACACATTTAACTCTGACCTATTAAATGATATTATCCTGCCCTTTTGTTCTTTATATAAACGAAAACAATGCTCTGCTTGTGTGTGTGTGTGTGTGTGTGTGTGTGTGTGTGTGTGTGTGTGTGTGTGTGCGCGTGTGCGTGTGCTCCTTAAGCAACTTTTGCATGTGTGTCTGTCTTTGTGACACTTCCTGTGAGCACTTTGCGCAGGAAGTGGTTTGTCACATTTTTAACGGGCGTGACTGGTGTGGCCCAAATTATGACATCATTTACACACACACACACACACACGCACACACACACACACACACACACACACACACACACACACACACACCAAGCTTCAGTTGGCTAACCGAAATGGACATTTGTCTCCATGGAAACCAAGCAGACAGAAATTGCTACACACACACACACCTGAAAGAATGCACAATACTTCATATCAGGTTATCTATTTTCAAGGAAATGATAAATGCAGAACCTGTCATCTCCATGTGTGTGTTTTGGTTACTCTTTAACATTAATCTGATCTGACTAAAAAATGACAAACACAATTTAAAGGTACAATATGTAATATTGTAATGTATATGAAGATATCCAAAAACCACTTCAACAGTGTTCAAGTAAATCTGGAGATTCCCTGCTAAAAATTTTGAAAACTCTCCCTCTACTCTTACAGCTCTTTATTAGTTTGATATTTTGTCTGAAACATTGTTTCCTGTATGATTTACATGGTCAGTTCTGTGTGTGTGTGTATTGATTGTTTGGGTGTGTCTTTTTGTAAGGGTGTAACTGTACAGACATTCGAGGCTGAGGAATGGAAGAATTGCAAACTTTTAAGTATTTGTCATAATTTGATCAATATCTCAACCTGCACGTCTAAAATCACCCACACACTCTTATATTCTCTCTCTCTCTCTCTCTCTCTCTCTCTCTCTCTCTCTCTCTCTCTCTCTCTCTCTCTCTCTCTCTCTCTCTCTCTCTCTCTCTCTCTCTCTCTCTCTCTCTCTCTCTGTCTCTCTCTCTCTCTGTCTCTCTCTCTCTGTCTCTCTCTCTGTCTCTGTGTGTGTGTGTGTAGTAGCTGAGAGATGAAGAGAGAGGTTTGTTGAAAGTCCAAAAGGTCACCTTGAGTGTTTGGCATTTGATTGGTTTGCGGCTGGTGAAGTGGGAGGAGCCAGATGGCTGCTGGGATGCTGTGACATTCACATATTAATGTTTGTTTATTTTTTGGGGTTTTATTGGTTTATTTTATTTTATAAAATATGTTCATAAACTATATATACATCAATTTTAATGCATTAAAAATTTAAAATTTAATTAACGCATCATCTGTTTTTTTTAGCTTTACGCTATAATTTATTCAAGTGCTTTTGAACCTGTGCTTTTGTAGCTTAAATAAGGATGATAAATGGAGAAACATCTATTTATATCAGTAGGTGTATTAGTATCAGTGATACTGGCCTTAAATTAAATGTGCTTGTTATTAATAAACATATATTTAGATATCGTAATATTTCTGAATCTCTCTGTGGTAACATTTATAAACATTTATAATGCGCATACCTCTAAGTTTCGATATCCACATTCCTCAGCACAGGTCATGTGATCTCTGCTGATATAGTTTTGTGAGGTCAGAGGTCACGTCTCTGTTCACATTCCACGATGCTGACTCACAGATTCCCAGGTAACATTGAAGAATCAGGATGTTTTGTTTGGTCACCATAGAAACGCTGATTATAAAGTTGATTTCCTGTGAAGAGGAAGTGATGCGCTGATGTTTATTGCTGACCGGCACTGCCCCCGTGTGGCAGGATTGTGCTTGTGCCACACTGATTTATGTCAGTTTATTAACCAATATTAACCTCACAGACTAAAATGTTTCTTTCTTATTGAAATGTGATTTTTCCATGTCTTAAATTCAATAATATAGACATTTTATTGTGTTATTATAGTTTTGTAATAGTTTTAGGCCCCTTGATTCCTTTCCACTTCCTTCTGTCTTTCTTTCCCTCCTGTTTTCCTCCCTCTCTTTCTCTGGGCTCTCATGTTTTTTTCTTCTCTGCTTCTCTCGGTATTTAGTTTTCATATTTTTTTCTCTTTCCTGCTTCTGTACAGACTCTCAAACGGCTGATTCCTGATGAGGTAGGTTCACACACGTGTGTTCTGTGTGTCTTAACTTCTCTTGTCGCCTCCTTCCATGTAACACCACTGACATCATCACCGTGACCTTTCACCCCTCACGATGTGTCTGTACCGCACGCTTTGCCTTCACCCGTCTGATCACTGCAGAACTGAACGCCTGACCTCGGATCAGTGTTACTGACAGACTGCAGAAACTGATCTGATGTCGGCGTTCGTTCAGTGATTTTACACGCACACACCCACGCACAAGCACTCACTCACTCACACACACACACCCACACCCATGCACAAGCACTCACTCACACGCACACACGCACGCACACACACACAAACACACACACACCCACCCACCCACAAGCACTCACTCACTCACATGCGCACGCGCACACACACACACACACACACACACACACACACACACACACACACACACAGCTTTGTTTTGCTATACTTGTGAGGACATTCCATAGGCGTAATGGTTTTTATACTGGACAAACTGTGTATTCTATCCCCTTACACACACACACACACACACCCTCTGCCCCATCCCTAAACCTACCCATCACAGGAGACATTCTGCATTTTTAAATTTTTAATAAAACATTGTTTTTTATGTTTTTTAAGCTATTTGAAATGAGGACTCATGAAATGTCCTCATAAATCACGTGTAAGTTGTAATACCAGTGTAATATGCATGTCATTATACACATTTGTGTCCTCATAAATCACATAAACAAGAGCACAGCCACAGACAAGCACACACGCACACACACACGCACACAAGCACTCACTCACACACTCACTCACTCACTCACTCACTCACACACACACACACACACACACACACACATACGCACATCACGCTCAAAATGTCTGCACTGGGTCAAATCAGTTCAACCTGAAGTTGTCATTCCAAAATGGTATGCATTTATATTTGTGTGAAATTGTGTCAAGCTGAATCATGTTTTATGTGTTTTGATAATTGCTGTTAGGAGAAGTTATATATTTTACTTTGCCAGTATTGACCAGACAATACTGATAAAATAATATCAGAACAAATTTTATTTATTTCGATTGGTTTATTAATGACTTATTTATGTATTGTATTGTTTATTTTTGTTTAATTATGACTTATGTCTTTTATTTTGTAATTTTTTTGTTTGACTTATTAATTGTTTATTTATTTCATACTTATGTTTATTAACTTTTTTTTTCTCTTATCAACAAGAGAATGTGCATTTTCATTACACATCAAAATCTTTGTTGGAGGAAATATGAGATTATCATTGGGCAAAAAATCCAAATGCTTTTATGATCTTGACATGCTTTAAATATGATTTCATCTTCATCTCTTTGTTGAGCTTTGTTTGTCTTTTCATTGAGTTTTTTTAAAAAATTTTTTATGACTGATTGATACTTTATATTTTTGTTTACAAAAACCACAAAAAACTAACAAATCAGTGTAGATTTAAAGTATCAGCCTGTATGATCTGTTCATCTGCCGTTATGGACCAGAGTGTGTTGATTCTGAATATGATTCAGGACGTGTTGACGACTCTCTGTGAGTTTAGACTTGAACAGTTCCTCAGGAGAGCTCATTCTGCAGGATTACAGGATTGTTCTGGAATTTCCTCAAACACTTGTTGAGATAAGAGTATAAAGACAGACAATTAAATATGAGATATGATATCAGTTCACTGATCTCAGCAGAGAATGCTTCGTCTAATTAAACTCCTCTTGTTCAGGATGGAATACTAGTGCACTGCACAGTGTACACTGCTTTCTAAACAGAAGTATGTAGAAATGAAAGGTCAATTCGAGCACATTGCATCATGGGATATAGAATTTCACACAGTGAGTTTGTGCATCTTCTGCAAATGCAGTAGGACATGTTAGGCCATGCTTACTAAAACTTCACACACTGTGCATGGTGTAGGATGTTAGTATGCCATTCTGAACATGCAATGAGTATCCTCCTGCGTGTTTCTGCTGTTTGACCTTTTGCCCTTTGACCCTGTGTCAGCTGGAGCGCTTCACCAGCATGCGGACGAAGAAGGAGAAGCCGGTCATGACGGGGAACAGACACTCAGCGGCCGCCCAGTACGAGCTTCCGTCCCAGTCCACGTCACTGCATGAGCTCTCCGACGAGCATGTGCTCGACCTGTTTGAGCAGATGCTGGTGAGTGTGTGTGTGTGTGTGTGTGTGAGTGTGAGTGTCACCTCACCTAGCCTTGACCTACTTAGCCATATACTTCACTTCACAAAATCTCTCAAAACCTCTTTTTACTTTGTTTATTTAAAAAAGTAATCTGAATAAAAAAAATAAAATAAAAAAAATTATAATAAAATAAATAAAAATAGATGAAATTTAAAATATATATAAATTATTCTTAAACTCACTTTTTGGTTTGATCTATTAATTTTAAAATAAATGCAATAGTATGAGTTGATAAATTTAATATTTTCAGTTTGTTAAATTAATATTAATTAATATAAATTTGTTTGTGATAAAATGATTTTTTTAAAAAATTTAATTAAAAATATATATTATTAATGATACATTCACAATATGTGATTACGGTAATAGGTAATGACAGATTATTTTAATTTTGAATTTTTCCTTTTCAAAAAATATTATCTCTCTCTGTCTGTAGGTGGATATGAATCTGAACGAGGAAAAGCAGCAGCCGCTGAGACAGAAGGATATCATCATCAAGAGAGAGATGGTGTCTCAGTATCTGCACACCTCCAATGCTGTAAGAACACACACACACACACACACACACACACACACACACACACACACACACACACACACACACACACACACACACACAAGCCTGTCTGTTAAAGTTCGAATGCTATATATTAGCTGAAATAATTTAGATTTATAATATGGATATCATATTATGTCACACACATCTCCTGCTGTAAACACTCTCACAATCCTACCTTTAATTTCCAGAGTGTGTGTTAAATCGTAGATTCTATCTCCAGCTCTGCCTGCATCAAAAATCCCTACTATATAGTAGGTGAAAAACAGTATGTGACAAAAAAAGTGTCTAATAGTACTCCTAAAAGAGTAGGCAAAAAGTCCCCGGATGACCTACTACTATGGCGAGATTCTGAAGTGTGTATGCGATGGACACTTTACTTCCATTCATAGATCCTGTGGCCTCGTGGGATAGTAAAGCGACATAACTGACACTGGTAGGTCACATGATAATGACAACATGGTGAATGTAGTATGTCCGGATTACATTCATACTATGTGAAGTAATTACTTATTTAAAACAAGTACATACTCAATAGAGTATGTGATTTCTGATGCAGCCTCTGTGAATCAATTTGAGATGATAAACCAGTCCTTCCAGAAAAATGCGGAGTTTTTTTGTGATTGTTGCGGGCAAAAATCCTTGATTACGCGGCACGTTTTCTTTAAAAATGCGATGGAATATGCGGGATATTTATGCAATTTTATGCGATGAAATTGCGGGAACTTGCAGAAATTGCGGGAACTTGCAAAAACTGCGGTTTGATGAAAAAGAGAAAAAAAAGTGATCCCTGTTCTAACTAGGCTACTGCCTTAATGTAAAGAGTCATTTCTTATTACTCCTATGATAAGCAAGCATAGGCTACTACATCACAGAAAGTGCTGGGAATATTTAAGGTCTCATCTTGTTTTATTTCAGACCTTAATAAACATGGCAAACTTACAAAACATTGATGAGTCAAACAAGTTCTGTAGCTTTACAAAAGGAATATGCTACAACTTCTGTAAAAAAAGAATAAATAAAAAATAAACAGAGGTAGCTATACAGAGGTAGCTATACAAAACAGACAAATTCTGTTCAAATAAGTGCTTCCAATGCACAAAGTGCAATCTCTTACTGTAACAAGTTTACATACTAATATACTTACAACTGTAAGGTTTTTCAAACTAGTATGATTTAACCCACTGGTAACAAAAAAGTGCAATCTTACAACTGAAAAGACTGGGCTTCATCATGACTTCATCGTGGGGTTTGCAGCTTTTCGATGATGTTCACGTCACGTAATTACGTCACTTCATAACGTTCCCATGGCAACAGGGTGGACCGGCTGCTCGTGTGTGAAGTAAACGCAACATTTTCCACCTTTCTGCTAAGATATATGTGACTTTTTTTGCGACGAAAATGCGGGGATTATGAAATCATGCAAGCTCTGCATATTTTGCGTGGAAATCAGCAATTTATGCGGCGAGATTGCGGAGTATTTGAAAAAATGCGACCCCCGCATAAATATGCGGACTTTGGCTGATTTTGCATTGAATTCAGCGATCGCGTTTTTCTGGAGGGACTGATAAACCTGATCAGGTGCTCTTCCTGTGGCGGTTTGATGCTTTTACACACACACACACACACACACACACACACACACACACACACACACACACACACACACACACACACACACACACACACACACACACACACACACACACACACACACACACACAGGATGTGGTTCAGGTTTCTCTACAGATGTCGGAGAGGACACTGCTACTGTTCATCTGGATCATAATCTGCTTTATACATTCATGCCATTCTACTGCCACGGGACTAGTTTCAGATCGTTTTTTTGTTTTTAGATTTTGACCCAGTCAGACCAATACAGAATAAATAATATAAAACATATATTATCTGATCTGTTAACTTATTAAATATTAAAATGTATTTTTTTTAATAGCTTTGAAAAAGTAAGAAAATTCCAGTAGTCGATAGCAGTATCATAGCAAATACTGTTGGAAGTATTTTACTACTATATTACATTTTTTAAAATAAATATATTAATTAAATGAGTTTATTATTTATGATGATAATAATTATGAGTAAATATAAACCCTTTCAAGGCTACATGCTGCTCAAATTAAGTAAATATTGTTTATAAAAAGTGAATTTTTTTATTAAAATTTAAGAACAAAGAAACGCATGCACAATACATAGAACAAGTGGCAGGTCTATCAGTTTGCATTTATACTCTAAGACATATTTGCCTTATACTCTTAATACACATCTATTT
Organism: Semotilus atromaculatus; assembly: GCA_031834385.1. NCBI lineage: Eukaryota > Metazoa > Chordata > Actinopteri > Cypriniformes > Leuciscidae > Semotilus > Semotilus atromaculatus. The sequence goes on from JAULUF010000052.1 coordinate 1,798,072, forward strand.
TGACATAAAGAATCAGATTGCTTTGTCTCGTCCGTTTCAATGATTATCAGTCCCTCCAGAAAAACGCGATTATGCGATCGCTGAATTCAATGCATAATCAGCCAAAGTCTGCATATTTATGCGGGGGCCGCATTTTTTCAAATACTCTGCAATCTCGCCGCATAAATTACTGATTTCCGCGCAAAATATGCGGGGCTTGCATGATTTCATAATACCCGCATTTTCGTCGCGAAACAGTCACATATACCTTAGCAGAAAGTTGAAAAATGTTGCGTTTACTTCACACAAGAGCAGTCGTCACCCCTGTTGCCATGGGAACGTTATGAAGTGACGTAATTACGCGACATGAACATTATCGAAAGGCTGCAAACCCCCGCGAATAAGCCATGAAGCCTGCAAATAAATCTCATGTGCCAACAAAAATAAACACAAAAGCTGTTTCCCGGTGTGTTACATGACAGTGGGGGCAAATTATTTTGCACTACGTGCAACTGCGTGTTGGACCACAGGCGGAAGTCGACGCTGGACTACCACTTTGCCAGCCTTAGTATGTAAATTTGTTACAGTAAGAGAGTGCACTTTGTGCATTGGAAGCACTTATTTTAACAGAAGATGTCTGTTTTGTATAGCTACCTCTGTAAAACAGGAAGCACACATTTAAAAAAATTTTTTATTTTATTAATTAATTTTTACAGAAGTTATAGCATATTGATATTCCTTTTGTAAAGCTACAGAACTTGTTTGACTCAATGTTTTGTAAGTTTGCCATGTTTATTAAGGTCTGAAATAAAACAAGATGAGACCTTAAATATTCCCAGCACTTTCTGTGATGTAGTAGCCTATGCTTACTTATCATAGGAAGTAATAAGAAATTACTCTTTCCATTTAAGGTAGTGGCCTAGTGAAAACAGGGTGTAGGGGGAATCACTTTTTTTCTCTCTTTTTCATCAAACCGCAATTTTTTCAAGTTCCCGCAATTTCTGTAAGTTTCCGCAATTTCATCGCATAAAATTGCATAAATATCCCGCATATTCCATCGCATTTTTTAAGAAAACGTGCCGCGTAATCAAGGATTTTTGCCCGCAACAATCACAAAAAAACTCCGCGTTTTTCTGGAAGGACTGGATTATATCAATCATTGCAGTTTTGGATTCAATCATGCAAAATATTTCCATTTCAAATACATGTTGTTCTTAAACTTTCTATCCATCAAAGAGTCCTGAAAAAAAAGCATCACAGTTTCCATAAAAAAAAAATAAAGCAGCAATACTGTTTTCAGCATTGATCATAATAATCAGAGTATGGTACTGGAGTAATGATGCTGGAAATTCAGCTTTGATCACAGGAAGTCGTGGCTTAATAATTAGAGAGTCAGACTGGGAACACGAATGTTGCGGCTTCGGTTCTCAATACCAACAGGAAACACGTTCAGTTATTTTCTGCTTAAAGTGACAGTTCACACAAAAAAGAAAAATCTGTCGTTTACTCAACCTCAAGCTGTTCCAAACCTGTGTGAATTTATTTATACCAAACATTTGATGGACACACATTCCTCAAAATAGGGGTGGATGATCAAATTATAAAACTAAATGTTATATCACGTTGTTTTATTTCACAATAAAGATATATATCACAATATGGTTATTATTGCTTTAAATAACGTTTTTATGATATACACATTTTTGATACCGTTAAAATTTCTTAATTCTTATCACAATTTTCAGTAACATTTTAAAAGTTTTCTGATGACAATATATTAGTGATAAATGAAATAAACCTACCTGAAAAACTTCTTGCACTATAAATAAGAAATATGTCTACTACATTAAGTGTATAAAGTAATCAAACGTATCAAAAGCACAATACATAGTCTTTACTGTGTAAATTAAATATACATTTATTCTTATTACAGAGAATAAAGAGCAGTAAGAGATTTGTTGTTGTCTGATTAGCATTAATAATGACAGCAGGTAAATTAGGAATAAAGCAGGTAAATTAGGAATAAAGCAGGTAAATTAGGAATAAAGCAGGTAAATTAGGCTGTTGTCACTTTAAGACTCGCTGCACGGATCCATTATATCCGTGAGTTATCTTTCTCAACTAATTATGTTCACTTAAGACATAACTTACTGTGTTTACTTGCAAATACATGGTCACTTTGACACATAGCTATATGTATTTGAACTGTTCAAGCCCAATTAAGCAGCAAAAGGCACTCAGTTCAGTTCTTACACGCTTTATTCATGTGTGCGAGTCTCTGACAGCCCTGCATATTCGGAAATGAGTTCTCTTTCTCTGCTAATTGTGCTTCAATGCAACGCTTCCCTATTATGCTATTTTAAAGTTTCCTAATGTTGTTTTGGAGTCTCCTACAACAGGTTTTATCAAAGGTAAAAAAAAATTCATTTCGTTTCATTTCATCATAATATACATTTGCACATCACCAGATTTTCAATGATTCTCAAACGACTCGTCAGATGACTCAATCTCTCTAATTCCCTCCTTTCCGTGAGCTACTCTACTCTGATTGGCCAGACAAAAGTCAGTCTGTTGTGATTGGTTTACCGTGTGCACGTCGAAAACAAAAACGCCCATTGCCATAACAACGACAGCTGTCCTGAGGCTTCCTACACCATAAACTAAACACAGTAACGAACAATGACGTACATTATGAGATGTTACAACTGTATTTCCTCAGCATCAGCATTAACAAGTGCATGTCCATCAACAAACCGATTATTTTACTAATATATTGTGGTGAACACGTGGAAACTGTATCAATAACAGCAGTCACATGACCGTAACCACGATAGAGACGATAGTCCAGAATCTCTACCGGTTAATCGTGTCTACTGGTATATCTACAAAATATTTTCTTTTGTTTTTATTTTTTATTTTTGGGTGAACTGTCCCTTTAAGAGAAAATACTGACAACGAAAAGTTTCACTAATGCAGACCATGTAAAGCTTTAATGTGCAACATGAGGCTTTAGACCGTCATTACGGGTGTGTGATATCAGCACTGCACTTGTTCATACTGTAAACTCATTCTATGCTGTGTGTGTGTGTGTGTGTTTTAGGGTAGGAGCCAGAAGGAGAGCTCGAAGTCGGCACTGATGTACATCCAGGAACTGAAGACCGATCTGAGAGACGCACAGTTACTGGGATGCCTGGAGTCACTGCGGGTGTCATTAAACAACAACCCCGTTAGGTACACACACACACACACACACACACACACACACACACACACACACACACACACACACACACACACACACACACACACACACACCTTACAGTCAGCCGTTTCTATGTGTCTTATGTCAGCTGATCGCTGTGTGTGTTTTTTCTTAGTTGGGTCCAGACGTTTGGAGCCGAGGGCTTGGCTTTGCTTCTGGCGTTCCTCAAGAAACTTCTAGATGAGAGAGAAGAAACCTTGTATGACATAAACACACATACAAAATGTTAATTTTCAAGATGTATGCTATATAAGAGTGATTGAGGGAAAGTTTTGACTACTGAGTATTTCATTCAGTATTAGAGCTACTGTAATGTTGCTTAAAGTAGTTTGATTTAGTTTTTAAAGCAAATATCAAACAAACATTCTAGAAGAAAAAATTTAAAACTGTATTTAAAAAATAACAATTCCTGATAAACGTCACGTGACCGCAACGTTGCATTAAAATAAGATTTGCATGCTAGAGCATCATGCAGGATTCATCTGTTTTAGTTTGATTATTTACTTCTATTTATTCTTTTGCACCTGCTTATAGGATTTAAGAAGTTGTAATTTGCATTTTATTTTTGTTTAGTTAAGAAATAAGGTACCATGTGCCATTGTAAATGTAGTCGCGACTAAAGATTTTTGATAGACGCCTAATATTTTTGTTTTATGGTATCTTAGCTGGAATGCTGTATTGACCAATTAGCATCCAGGATCAGAATTACTCATAATAAATGCAAATGATTTCAAAATAAACCTGTGTTTCACAGAAATGCTGGGATGGGTGTTAAATGTCAACATGAGATCATTCGATGTCTCAAAGCGTTCATGAACAACAAGGTGAGAGCAGATCTGAGCTGGTATTGAACACACACACACACACACACACACACACACACACACACACACACACACACACACACACACACACACATGTGAAAACTGTCATTAATATCTCTTTCTCTCTCAGCACGGTCTTAAAGCCATGCTGACGTCACCAGAGGGAATCCCTCTCCTCGTGCGATCCATCAATCCCAAAGTCCCGCACATGATGGTAGATGTTGTCAGAATTCTGTCTGCCGTCTGTATCCTGGAGCATCCAGCAAACCCGTGAGTGTGTGAAGCGCTGTTGAGGCGCTCTAAACTAAACGCTTTCTCCAGACAGTATTGTTATAGCCACACAAGCTCATCAAGGGCATTTGTGCCTGGTGCCAAATAGATGCCCGATAACAGAAATCATGTTCACCTGGGGGGGGGTTGCCATAGCAATAGTCCTTTAGTGTAACTATGGGATGGAACACAGACAAAAACATTGTCACTGCTTATCCCATTAATATAGATTATAGCATTAGAAAACATATATGTACTAGTGCTGTAAAATCGATTATATAAGGGTTCCCTCGCGTCCTGGAAAACCTGGAAAATTAAAGACCAATTTTCCAGTCCTGGAAACCACATGGAAAATGGGAAAAAAAGTAAAATGTCCTGGAAAATAATATTTTACCCTAGTTTGTCAGAATATTTTACTTCAGATCCATTTCATACACCAGTAGGCTAAATGGATTTTTGCATTTAAACACATTTAGCTTTACAAAAGGTCTATCCATTTCAGCAATATAATTGACAAAAACGGTTTCAAAGTTTTGATAAATCAAAATAATTTAGAGTCAAAAACACCTAACTCATCAGTTTATGCCATTATGTATACCAGATGCGTAATGTGCCTTGGTGCGAGCAGATGCAATTAATTGAGAAGTCCGATAATACTTAATATTTTCTAACGTTAGTGACTGATTGCGAATACAGCTTGACTGTGAGAGTTTGGACTTTTAAACTGATATCAGCAAGTAAAATAGCAGTGTATGAACTAAAGTAGAGAATAACTTCTGTTTTAGTAGTGTGGCATTGTGAAAGACAACAATCTTTGCACAACTGTAATACAGATATAAGAGTATACAGTAGGTACAATATCACATCTGTTTCCAAATATATCTCGATATGATAATATCGGTATATCGCCCAGCCTTAGTTGTGATAACTTGATTCGCACTGTAGCAGCTGAAAAAGTCTTGAAAATGTACTGGAAAAGTCCTGGAAAATCATTTCAAGAAAAGAGTGGGAACCCTGACCACACACACACACACACACACACACACACACATATATATATACATCCTTTTATGTTAGATGATATCAATTTGACAGCACTAATATTTACACAAATATTTTATCATTTATATTTTTTATATTTTGAAGTCAATTTATTTTTATATTTTCTGTTTGTATTTTAAGTTGTGTATTTTTAAGTTGTAAATGTATTAGTCTATATATTTTTTATTAAGTTTTAGTTTATGACTTAAAGTGAGCCAATTACACATTAGTAAGTCGTCATAAATGAACGTGAAATTATCATTCTGACTATGAACAACCTTAAATGAGAATTATGAGCCACGGCTGAGATGGACGGTTTTAAGATGCACCTCAAATGACCCACTGAAACGGACTTTAATAAGTGTAAGATGATGTGTGTGTGTTTCAGTCACGAGCGTGTTCTGGAGTGTCTCAGTGAACTTGCTGAAGAGCAGGAGATCGAGAGGTTCCAGCCGCTGCTGTCCGGCATGCAGAGAAACTCCATCCCTCTCAAGGTCAAACACAAGCTGCTGACACACGGGTTCAGGACATCTCTCCTCACCTGCCCTAATGATGGCGAGTGAAACGTGTGTGTGTGTGTGTGTGTGCAGGCCGGCTGTATGCAGCTGATCAACGCTCTCATCAGTCGCGTGGAGGAACTGGACTTCAGGATCCATCTGAGATCAGAGCTCATGAGACTAGGACTCAAAGACTTGCTGAAGGTCAGAACACACACACACAGGGTTCCAGTTTCAGACACCAGAAAAACACAGCAAAGCAAAAACACAAGACTATACTTTCAGTAAAAGTAAAGTTCTGTATAGAACTCTAGGGTTCTTGACTCAATGTTAAAGTACCCTTCATGCTTAAAAGGTTCTATAGAAGGAGAAATGTCTTAAATTATTGCCTAATACTTTAGTTTACTGGGTAATTTCTGTTTAATTCATAACATTTAATTAAAAGAATGAATGGAACCCCTTAAAGGTTCTATATATGAAGCACCTAACAGAATTCTTGAAGGTTCCATATAGAACCTTTTCTTAGCAGAGTGTACTTTACTTAAAAAGTTACATATTAATGTCAGTATTATCTTTTTAAATATATTTTATAATAACAATGTTTCTGGTATCTTGTGACAACATGTACAGCCATATTCACACACAAAAAAGAGCATGTCTGAAAAAGAATAAAGGAAAGAGGGCAATAAACATAGATATATAGATATAATAGTCAGTGGGCTTCAAACAAGTTCATCAGTATTATCTTAAGAAAATATCATAAGTATATTTTTTGCAAAATGAATCAGATTTGACGACACTTGATATGCATTTTGTCACTTGTTTGTTTTCATTCAAAATTTCAAATCTGTGTCTGTAGGAAGTGAGGTCGATAGAGAACGAGGAGCTCAAGGTTCAGCTGCAGGTGTTTGAAGAGCAGGCTGATGAAGACTCTGAAGATCTTCGCTCGCGGTTGGATGATGTCCGGATTGAGATGGAATATCCTTCACTGCTGACGTTAATCATCTCTCCAAGACGCTTTTCAAAAGCTTTGGGTTCAATGCTGGGCTTTGTAGGTTTAAAACATTTAGCTGCATCTGATTGTAGTTCCCAAGCTGACCACCAGGTGTCTCAAAAGTGCAGAATCATTTTTACAAGACGATCTTTTATTTTACACTCTATAGAGGGTCATATCACAATACAGGATTTAAAAAAAAAATATATATATATATATATAAAAGAAAAATACACGTTTTCCTCATTTCCAATGTGAATATATTTCCCAATCAATGCATAGGTTCACTGACATTTAGAAAGCACAGTAGTAAAAAAAAAAAGATTTTATTATCTCAATTAAGAGTCAGAAAGACAGTGAAAATTATCATGAAAAACTATTTATTACTTATTTGGTGCAAGATGCCTCAATTAACATTATAAGTAGACTATAACAAAAAAAATAAAAATTTCAAATGTGCTGAATATGACCTTTTATGAATATTTTATAAACATTTTATTTTCAGGTTTTGTCCACCAGGTGGCATCAGGAAGTCTAGGCTCACAACAGCCTAAATCTATCATTCACAAAATAAACGGCAGGAACAAATATTGTTTAATTGAGATATTTTTAATTTAAAATTTATTTGAGAAAGTTCCATCATTATATAGTCTTATAAATGATCGCAGTAGAGCTGAATGAAAAATAGCCCACTATCCATGTATTTTACATAAATTAGTATTTGTATACTAGTATAGTTTTTATTCTTATTTTCAATTAGCTTTTATTTTTGTCTTTTAAGTTTATTAAATAAATGTTTACACATTTTTTTTCTTCACATTTTTCTAATATTTCTAATTCCATTTTAGTTTGTTTCGTCTAAGACTCAGTGTCAGTTTTATTTCAGATAATCATTTTAGTATGTCAACTTAAACCAAAGTTTAAGTTGTTTATATCATCAAATATTTATTTTATATCAGTTGGGTTTTTTTTCACCTACAAAATGTGTTTAATAGTTTAGTTGTACTGTTACTGTTGTACCAAGGACACTAAACAGGTGTATTTTGAGCTATTGTGAGTAATGCGTCTGATCTGTTGTTGTTCTTTAACTCTGTGTGTTCACTGATGTGACTGAAGTCTTCCAGATCTTGATGAACACAGTAAAGGACTCTAAAGCTGAACCTCTGTTCCTGTCGCTGCTCCAGCATCTGCTTCTGGTGCGAAACGACTACATGTCCAGGTATGAACGCACATCACCCCATATTCATTTGAAATTGGGGCCAGTTCGTGAAACTGAGGCAAAATACGGGGCTGGAGAATATGAGTAATTATGGTAACAAATAAAGAAATGACCACAACATACTGAAGGAATCAATATACTCTATTTTGTAAATGCAGAACAACATACAGCACTGAGACACATAGGCCCAAGGCATTGTTACATTCAAATGGCAATACAATGTTGAAAAACCAGAGACACCGACAATTAGAGAAATGCAATTAACCAACAGAAAACATCCACTTAATTGCACATAACTGTACCAACACAACTTTACAGCTCCTTATCCTCAACTGACAATGAGGAGATACATTTCAGTGTTAAAAGTAAAAGGGAAATCATTCTCAGAAACATCAAACTGTCACATCTCACATCTGTCACATCTCACATCTGTCTCATACAACTCACACTTTTTTCCTTCTAAAATAAATAAATAATAGACTGCCCCATAAATACACACATGGACTACTGTACTCTCTTTTGTCCTTTTTGAACATAAATCAGACGCTAACAATCAGTCTACATATATCAGACTATTTTAAGTGTGTATTTAAATGGTCCAGTGGCAGAGCTTTTGCCAAGCGTGTCAGAGGTTCTGGGTTCTAATCCGCACTCGGATACGTTTTTTTTTCTCTCTCATCAAAACCGATTGTGTTTATCAGTGGTTGAATATCAGGCAGGGACGCGTTTGTGTGCATTTTGTTTTGTAATTTCACCGGAACGAATAGAGAGCCTCCACAACGGATTGAAGCGCGTCCGAGTGAAGACAAGAGAACACCGCATCCTGATCGCATCGAGCACTTTGATCACTTGATTTCAGAAACACATTTCAGCGCTAGATCGCCTCTTATTAAATAAACGGACGAAATGAATGCTCTGCTAGTTAACTGGAGATTTTTTTATTTATTTGTATTGGTACATTCGTGCCCCACCCGTAAATCACGTCTAAAGGGCCGGTACAAAATCCCTCAGGGGCCGGACCCGGCAATTGAATAGCCTGGCCCTACAGTGACCTTTGACCCTCTCTGAAAATTACAGACATCACAATTGAACTTTGAGCGAATACAGTATTAATGGATCCGTGGTTTACAACTAGTTGTCTGTCACATCACTGACATACACACATAATCCTGAGCTTGGAGAGTTATTTAGCTGTCAATCACTGATGTTAGAGAAACTTCTCTCAGGTTGAGAAAAAATGGCGCAGAGAGTGAGGTTATTGTGTGGTTGAGGAGCAAGAAAAACACCTGTCAAGAGTTTACACTGATGAGAGAAGGAAAGAAAAAAGAGTGAGTTGTACACACACGGGTCAGACATGATATAAAAGCTCTGTTTTAAAACCTAGTAAGTTCCCTAGCCTGTCTGCTGTCTATGTAGACTGCATAATACATAGAAGTGACTGAGGAACACAATACTCCACCACACATAATTAGTGCTGCTCACCAGCATTATTATCGTTAACTAATACTAAAACCATTAAACAAAACAAAAAATTATTTACTGAAATAAAATATAAAACTTAAACAGCATTTCTCAAGGCAATTTTGTTTTTCTTAAGTAGAAGAACTAAAATAACTAAAACTAAATGAACTAAACATTATTGAATCAAATAAAATCACCATTTATTAAGAATTATAACCTTCAAGTCGCCAACGATGCCTTAAAGGGACAGTTCACCCTAACTCACCCTGCTGTTGTTCTAATGCCGTAAGCCCTTCTTTCTTTTATAGACCACAAAATGAGAAATTAACAAAAAATGTCCCCATCACGCTCGTCTATATAATGGCAGTGAAAAGCGACCAGCATCAAGCTTTTAAAAGAAGACGCAAAAGTATCACATGGGCTGCAGGATATCTTGTTTTAGCATCGATATGGCCATGTGCCATGTCAAGTATAGGGATTGTAGTTGATGCATGATTTGATTATTTGCATGTGTTTTGAAGTCTAAGTCAGTTTAAACATCAAGCGCAAGAAGACTGGAGCTCGCGCTGTTGCCCGTCTTGGAGAGTATCCTGGTAAACACATTAGGTTATGTGTTGTAAACAAGAAATAGGATGCGTTGAGAAAGCAAGCAAATGTGTATCATTATATTGAAACTTTGCATTCTTCCTTAAAGTGACAGTAACCTAATATACCCATTAATCAAACAACAAAAGAGAAAGAGAAAATCATTTTGTAGCTTTAGCAGAGATAAATTGTATTAATTAATTAATTTTGGTTCACAATTCTGGTCTGAAAATGCTTCTTTTATGAATTGAGCTGATCTGGTTCTTACTGACTCATCTGGTCACAGTGGTTAACGTCTCGTATCATGTCATCAAATATGGAGGAATAGTGCACAAGTCTAGTGGACTGCTGTTATGATGCTTTTGCCTCACTCTGTATTCAGTATAATTGACTGAAAAAGAGAAACCAGGACAGTGTTTTACACATATTTTCGTGTCATGTTACACAACAGCAAAAGTCATACAGGTTTGGAACAAAATAAGGGTGAATAAATAATGACAGAATGATCATTTTCGGCTGAACTGTCCCTTTAAGAGATGATATTGTAGTTATTCTCACTACAAAGTGAGAGTTTATGGATAAAGCAGGGAAACCGGAGCGATGGATGTAGTCTGAGACGTTTGATTGATGGGCAGCAGGAGGCGGATGCTGTTGCCGATGGCGACCGGCTCTAAATAAGAACCCAGACACTTTATGACACCCCCGCTTCAATTAACTACCACACACACACACACACACACACAAACACACACACACGCATTTAGAAGGTTTTTTGGCGGAGAAATGATTAAAGTTGAGAAAGACACATTTCTTTCATTTCTGTTTCTCCAACCTGCACGTCTAAAATCACCCACACACTCTTATTCTCTCTCAAAAGACTCTCTCTCTCTCTCTCTCTCTCTCTCTCTCTCTCTCTCTCTCTCTCTCTCTCTCTCTCTCACACACTCACACACTCACACACACACACACACACAACAAAGAGATGGCGTGAGTATGAAAAGACACGGACAGATGGAGAAACTGTGTGTGTGAGGGTTTGTAAATGCTTTCAGGATTTCAGACTTGTTGCTTGTTTCTTGTCTGCTCAATGTGATCCGACAGGCAGGAAATTGGAGAGCCTGTTTCTGTCATCTGTGTGTGTGTGTGTGTGTGTGAGTGAGAGCGCGTAATGTTTGAAATAGGATGTTAGTGCGCTGCACAGTATATATTGTATACTGCTTTTTAACCCATTGCATAATGGGATACATTGTCACAGATTATTCTGTTGCATCCTGTGCATTTACCAAATTTCAGTTAATCACTTGTGATTTTTCATGGATAATGAAAATGCAATTACTGTGCAGAGTGTTCATACTGCAGACATAATGTGTACTTAATTATTTAGAGTTTAAAGAACACAACACTGGATGTGTTTGGAATGGCATACTAATTTTTTTTTCTTTTATATTTTCACACACATTGTTTTTGAGGAGTATCTCTAGCCCTTCATTTAATGCTTATCAGTCTCTCCGTTCTTCACACTATTGATTGGATGCTTTCCTCCAGTTGTTTTTAGATGTTAGAGAAAAACTTAAAGGAAAAGTTCACCCATAATTTAAAATTCTGTCGTCATTCAGTCAAGTCTGAGACAATCAGCAGAATGTTAATGATTCTGACACCCATACGATGATAACAGAAATCTGTTGATGATATTCCAGGTCTGTTGTGTGAGAAACACACCACATTTAAGTTAATCAACAAACTTGACATTTTGTGGCAAGTTTGAATGACGAGTGTGAGACCTGGTGGACTGAAAGAAATCTTCTGTAGGATTTACTTCGCAACTATTTCCTCTAGTACATTTCACAAATAATTGCAAAGTAATAAAAGAAGGGTCGTAGAATGATTTCAGGGTGATCTAATTAGATGAACTGCCCATTTAGTTACAGATTATGAGCAGAGAAGTGAAATAAATGTAATGAACAGAGTTTTCAGAGAGGAGCGTGAGACGTTCTCCGCTGCCATCAGCAGAATCGCTTCATGAGTTTCTCTTCAGCGATTAATGTGCTGACACACGGCAGAAAGTGACGACGCCTCCGTATAATTATCCTCCAAATATAACCGCAGCTCAAATCCCCGAGCGGCCCGTCTGCCCACAAACAAACTCTCGTTTCACCGCTTTAATCACTGACGAGAGAGAATTAATTAGGATTATTCTGATTTCTCCAAAAGCCCCTGGTTAAACTCAAACGAGGTGCTGGGGTTGGAAACACGGACACTAGGGGTCTCTCTCGCTCCACGGAAGAATCCGGGAGATGTGGAGAGGGAGAGGAAAGAGGGCAAATAAAGGAAAAAGAAACAGCTTGGTGGAAAATTAAGAACATATCGAGTTCGTTTCACACCAGGTCAAGATGGCAGATTTCTCACAAATGGACTGTCTGAAAAAAAAACTCTCAAATATCAAACCATCACATACACAAACACGCAGGTGTCAGCTATTTTCAGTCTCTCTCACACACACACATATATTAAAATGACATCTGACTACACAGTTACACAAAACTAGTGAGCTGCCTACCTAGACAGCATTTCTGGGCATCAATTGATTTAAATCAGCTTATGCACTATTTGTCAACTTATTTATTCTTCATCGTAATTTATCAATTAAAAGAATATTAAATATCAAAATATTATAAATATAATACAAATATAATAAATCTATTATTTATATATATTTATATTAAATTATAAATTCAACAATTAAAATAAAATTGTTGAGCACTTTGAATTACATTGTGTGTGAAATGTGTTTGATAAATACACTTGCCTCGCCTTAAATGATCTACAGTGTGTCATTTTGAAAGGTCACTGGAGGTCGTCATGGACGGCTGTCGAACAGTGTGATGAAAATCTCTTACTTCATTTTATGAACTCGGTACTCAATATCTCTGTTTGGCTTCCCTCCGAGCTTCAGATCTTCCATACTGATGCTCATCCAACAGCGAATGACGTCTCTCTTTCTGTCTCTCAGGCCTCAGTACTACAAACTCATCGATGAGTGTACGGCTCAGATCGTTCTGCACAGGAACGGCTGTGATCCCGACTTCAAATGTAGGAAGTTTGATCTGGATGTGGGTTTTCTGATTGGTAAGAGACACACACACACACACACACACACACACGTGTACATTTCACTATATTAGTGAGGACATTGCATAGACTTCCATTGATTTTATATCCGGTTAATGACATTTTCTACGGCCTAACTAAACCAAACCTTAAATGCCACATTTGACCACAGGGTGGCAGCGTTCAAATCATCTCTAATCTCATCCAGAGTAATCCAGCTGGACATTGAGAGCACTCACAAACAAGCTCTTTTTCTGATTATTTGTATGTAGTATTTGTCAGAGGCGGTGTCTGTTTGGCTCATATCGCCTCTGTGGGTCTGATGTTTCTTCAGCTGTGTTGAGGATCACTCAAAAAAAAAAAAAAAAAATAGGCCTAAATGTAAGATTTATTTGAATCGCATATACAATTTCCATCCATTTGGATTACACTGTTTTAACATAAACGTAATGTGATGCATATGTGTCAGTCATACATTAATAAAACAGTTAAGATTTATGTAATGTTACTATTAAACTCAACGAGTTTTAAATACACAATAACCAGCTTTATATATTTATTATAGATAATAATATAGTCTATGGGACATTTATCCTTATGAACTTCCTTCCATCATTCGTATGTCCATTAGTCCTCTTAATACTTTAAACTTATAACCATGTTTTCTTCCAAACGTCCTTCCACAATATCTTCCATTCTTCCTGTCATAATTCTATACGTCCCTGTGAACCTCTATCCATACTTAGCTCTGAACAGTGGCGGATTTAGCACATTGGGGGCCCAAGGCGAAGGTATGTATGGGGGCCCCCCATCCGATCTTTAAAAGAGAACGAAGAAAAAAAAATTACCGACTGAATGGTGGATAGGCAGGTAAAGCTAATCTATGGTAAAGTAAAGGTTGGAGAGGAAAATTTACAATTTCAATTTTATTCTTGTGGTATTATTCCGATCTTGATTCAATTTGTATACATATTAGTAGCCTGGTAATACCAGACTCTGCTACTTCACTTTGCTTCGTAGACAGGAGCGAAATGAAATTAGCGGAAGTATGAAGTCTGACGTAGTCAGCCTAACATATTAGGTAGGCTACAGTAGATTTTCTCAAGAAAGAAAATCTCACCTAAAGCTGTAAACATAGACTACAGAGCTGTCAGCTGGTATTTATTAAAGGTTAAAAATAACAACTCAAATTAAATATAGTCCTAGTGCGGTTTTCATTACAACAACTTTATAATATTTTAATGATATAAGTAAAATAATAAATATGTAATATAGTGCACATATTTATAGTGCAAAATACTAATTTATACTAATACTAAATATATTATAAAATAAAAATTCTAGCCAACTTACGTGGTCATTAAATGGCTTTACTGAGGTAATAACTTTATGTGACATTGTAGTCTAACGTTACTCCAGCTATTTTATTGTCCTCTTTCCGCGGTTGAAAAATACTGATTGGTCGATATTACAGTATGTATAATTTCGCATTGACCAATTGACCATTTTCACACGCTCTCACGCCACACATCCATTTTCTCACAAAGAGAAAAATCGCGAAGCAAACAGGACACTGACACCGACAGACTAGACAGCAAAGGTTACTTTTGATATGGAACAAATTCTCAGCTCTCAGATTCTGTCAATTTATTACGAAATTCAAACAATAAATACCGTTTTGGTGCTTTTTTGTGACAGATCGCTGTAGCGCCTCAGTTCAAATGGCACGTGAACCGATCATCTCTCTTTACTAGCCTAGTTAATAGTAGGCTAAATAAACACGAATGATCAATAGGTGTGTAACGTGTGTTGAAAGATACAGTAGCCTACAACCGAAATGTATACAGTCCTGTGACCTGTCACTGTGTTTATCTTTCGCGCTGCGCACCGTTATGGACTAGTCCATTTCATTGTGAAAGTAGGGGGTGTGTAGGGACAGATAACCATGAACTGGACATTTTAACTAGCCTACTACTTTGTTTCAACGTATTTCTTAAGAATATTAATAACATTTACCATGCTTTTGAAGCGTTCATGATGATAAGGGGGCTTTTTCCTTTAAAAAATTTTTTTTTTAGGTTGGTTGGGGGCCCCCCTATTACGACCGCTGGTAGGGGGCCCCAAGCAGCCGCCTACCTATGCCTCTATGTTAAGACCGCCACTGGCTCTGAACTTCCTTTCAAATTTCCTTCTGAACTTTCTTTCATACCTTCTTCCATTCAAACTTCCTTACGTACTTAAACTTCCCTCTTTTCCTTAATTTTTCTTTATATACTTCCTTTTGTACTTTCGTCTGAACATATTTTCGTCCTTTCTAACTTCCTTCCATACTTCCATCCTTCATTTAAAACTTGCTTATGTACTTCTGTATGTCCTTGCAGACTTCCTTCCTAATGAACTTCCTTGTGTATTTTTCTTTGAACTTCACATTTTCCTTGGATAATTTTACTTCCTGCTGTACTTCCATTTTTTTAATTCCGAATGTCCTTTCTTGCTGCTGAACAATAACGTTCTTCAAGTTCTCTGACAGCTCTGATCTCATTATCATATCTCACCAGAAAGCCCTCCCATTGGCTGCTGACGTCAGCGCTGACCCTCTCTCTGGTTAAACTAAGCTTTCCTCAGACTCTCCGTCACACGTGCGAGTGATATCGATCTGGAGTTCACAGAGGCTTTAGGGTTTGAGAACAGACACAGAAGAGTTTTCCAGCAGCTTTAGATATATAAATGTATTCACTCGCTGCCCTTTGTGTGGTGATTTCAAAGACGCTTCTGATTTTCCTATTGTAGTATGAGTTTGGGATGGGACGCAGCGAGCCGCAGATTTTAATTAGATCGTTCAGTAATCAGAGCACGAATCACAGGAGGAAAAGAGACTTGTCGCAGTGAAAGGCACATTACACACAAACACACACACCTCTAAAACCATCTATTCACTCGCTGTCTGTCTCTCTTTCTTTCTAGATAACATGGTTGATCAGACCAAAGTGGAAATCAGTGAAGGCAAGGCCGCGGATCTGGCAAAGAAGGTATTGACACATGGACAAACACACGCTTGAGTTCGTATGAATGACACAGATTTAAACCAAATTAGCGTCCTCCAATATGGATCAACATCACCAGATTTACTGCGGCATCACACACACACACACACACACACACACACACACACACACACACACACACACACACACACACACCGCCACTGCTCCCAGACGCCCCCCGCTGTCTCAGTGCGCCTGTCAGTTGACAGATGTGTAATTTGGGAGGTGAGACAAGCAGAACGGAGATTTCCTGTCTCTTCCTGACATCTTCCCTCCAAACTCTCCAAACACAGTCTACAATTACCTTGCGTGTGTGTGCGCCGTTAAGATGCCTTTTGGTCGGTCGGATCACAAGTGGAAGACGCTAAATACAGGTGTAAACGGGGTCTAAAACGCTTTGAGGTTGTCCACTTCCAGAGGTTATCGAAAACACATTCGACCGGATTGCTTTCGTAGTGTAAACACTCATGTTGTCAAACAGCCACAAAACACCGTCTGTTCACCGTCTACTGATCTAATGCTTAAATATTACGGGAAGAGCGCTAGCCAGACGGGATTTAAACTTTGTCGACTGGAGACCAGATTAGAAATGTATCAAGCACAATGTTCTCTCATCAGTCCTGGTTTCTAACACACACTCACAGCGTTCGGCTGGTGTTGCGTCTGTCAGAGCAGAAACTACAGCTGATGTTCTCGTGTGTTTTTCTCTGTCTCCAGTCGTGTTCATATGGAAATTGCGTGAGATTATTTAATCGATTAGATGGAAAGATCTGAAAAAGCCCATAGATTTACCCGCCCATAGACCCTCCCCTCGAAGAAATCAGGACAGAAGTGTCTGAAAGTGGACAGAAGAGACGGATTAAAACACCAGGTGTGAACGGGAATGTGACCCTCGTCTACTTGTGATCCGATCGACAAAACGCATATTAATAACAGGTGTAAATAGAACCTGAAATGTACTCTATATCTCTCTCTTTCTCTCTCTGTGTGTGTGTGTGTGTATATGTGTGTTTATTTTCTCTGTCAGAGCCAAAATAAAGTAAATAATCTCTGCTTTGCTCTAGCATTTGTGTGTGAGAGTGTGTCTATCAGGCTTGTCAGGCGAGTGTTTACTGTTCTCTCTCTCTCTTCTCCTCCTTTCCTTTCTAATCTAGAGTAATAGCAGTGTGTCGTCAGAAGAGCGACAGCGAATGACTCTCATTATTAACACATGGAGAAAGTGTGTGTGTGTGTGTGACCCTTCCATTTCCGCTGCTGTCACGTAATTGCATGTCTGACTTGCAAACACCCGCTGTCAATGTCACCGGAAATTGTCAGCGTCTGTCTGTGTGAGGGAGAATAACAGTTTTTTTTTCTTTTTTCTGGAAGTTTGTGAGGTGAATACTAAAATCCAGAGAGTCCCAATTTCACCTCAGATTTGTTTTCGAGTCCGTCCTCTTATTCGCCTGCACAGAGAACAATAAACCACCTTCATAGTGATAAACTGTGATGGTCACGTGATAACACAATACATCACTTTGGTCAAATGAAGATTCTAGCTCTATTCATACCATTTTAGCTGTATATTCTGCACACGGTACACAGCCACACTGTCCTGCTTGACTATGACCTTCTGAAGGACATGCACAGCATTAATCATGCAATATAATGAAGTCTTGGGATTTGATGAAGCACTCTGCTGTTTGAATGTTTATTGCATGCTCTTATTTTCTTAAATATCATGCCGTATACACTACTGTTCAAAAGTTTGGGTTCAGTAAATTGTTTTTTAAAAGAAATCAATACTTTAATTCAGCAAGGATGCATTAAGGTGATCAAAAATAACTTTTCATAATGCTACAACATTTTTCTATTTCAAATATAT
The DNA here is from genome assembly GCA_031834385.1 of Semotilus atromaculatus. NCBI lineage: Eukaryota > Metazoa > Chordata > Actinopteri > Cypriniformes > Leuciscidae > Semotilus > Semotilus atromaculatus. The sequence goes on from JAULUF010000052.1 coordinate 1,816,220, forward strand.
TTCATCTAAATATCCTGAAAAAAATTCCCAAAAAATTTTAGGCAAACATTTTTTTTCAAGATTGATGATAATTAATGATGAAAAAGGCATATTACAATGATTTCCGAAGGATCATGTGACTGAAGACTGGAGTAATGATGCTGAAAATTCAGCTTTGATGACAGGAATAAATTAAGTGTTACAATATATTCACATAGAAAACAACTATTTTAAATTGTAATAACATTCCACAATACTTTGATCAGCCTTAGTGAGCATAAGAAACTAATTATTAAAACATTACAAAAATCTTACCAAATTAACTTTTGAACGGGGATCTCAAACCATTCAAAATGCTTTTGTAAAGCTACAACACAATTTTTTTCCCCCCCAGTCAAACATGTGTTTTGAGTAGTTTCTACACATGCTGTTGGTTTCTTCAGGTCTAGTTTTGTTCTGATGGTCCTGATGTGTGTTTGTGCAGCTGGAGGCCGAGCTGACGTCCCGTCACGAGCTGCAGGTGGAGCTGAAGAAGATGGAGGCTGATTACCAGCTGAAGGTTCAGGAGCTCAGCACTGACAAAGACACGCTGGGGAAGGAGAAGAGTGAGAGAGAGAAAGAGAACCAGGGCCTGCAGTCAGAGATCAGCCAACTGAAGGAGAAGGTACAGGAGAAACATCACAGCTACAGGAAATGATGTCATTTAAAGGAGAAGTGTGTCAGTTCTGCGCCAGCAAGCAGAACTGCAATTGGTGTAAATGGCCCAACAACTAGATGTTGAACAAACAAATGTCTAAATAAAACACAACATAGTCTTTACTGTATGAATTAAATTACGCTCTTTATTTTCATTCTTGTATGTTTCTTTATCACTCTAAAGTATCAATAACTTGCTGCAGTCGGCAAGTCTGGCAGATTGAGAGGACTCTCCCCACTATCAACGAATACCCTCCCACAGAGTTGGTGCTCGTCAGTGTGTGTGCACCAGATTTTCTGTGAACGCGCCCGTCTCATCAGCATCCATCAACATTCTTCCAAAACGCCAAACTTTATCCCTTCATCGGGACACGTTTATACACCTAACGTTACGTTCACGCGGATTTCAGTGCAAACAAAGCTAACGAACCTGCCCAACAAGTGCTAACGTTAGCTATCCATACCAACACATTTGGGAAAACATATTTAGATTACTAACATAACACTAAGAAATAAAGTAACTGGTTGATAAAGCACAATTACCTGTCGAGAAGAAATGTTGCAAGCTCTGCATCCAGCTTGAACCCAATTAAATCACGTAAATCTCTCCACCTTTCAAAATGCCGATCTGATTGTAACTTGCGCGTGTGCAGGACCTGTGATTGACAGTCAGATCTCACACCCCCCCTGCGCTGATTGGACCCGATGATCCGGTAGCGGTGGATTTTTGCAAACAAATAACACGCTCCAGGTGGAGTTAGAAGCTCTGGTTTTTTTCTAAAACCACTTTATTTATGTTGTTCTGTTGGATTATAGTGTCGAATTCACTGAATACGATAAAAAAAAATTTGCAGACGGCAGCTTTAAGCAAGCAAACAAAATTGGGTTTCAAAGTGCCAGACTCCTTCAATAACTCTAACCAAAAATTCTACAATAATGCGTGTGGATCAGACTCTGTGTCCCTGTGTCAGTGGGCAGTTCTTGACTAGAATAAACTGCAAAGTGGACCAGAATGTGTCTCTGTGAGAGGAACAGAGAAGAGAGTCAACAAATGTGAGGAGAGATATTAATAGAACAGGCAGGACAGAACTGATGTTTCCCGGCTATCTAACAAACACAGACGCACTCCAGATAACTCAGATAACTCCGATGAAGCGCAGCCGTCAGCAGAAGTGCACAGAGATGTTTGGACTGCACAGGAGCGTCCGAGAGAACTCGCTGAGCTAAACCAACCCGTCACCTACACACAAACAAGCATCAGAAACTTCTCCTTAATGAGACGTCAGCTAGAACCTCGTGAACTACTTCAGATCTCACAGTCAAACTCTCTGTCTAATGTGACATTAGCAGGCTGGTCATTTTTAATGAGTTCTGCCAAGTTCTGGGTAAATAAATTATGCCACTAATTAGACATGAATTTAGACACTCCCTCATGTGCTTCCAACTCTGGCCTGACCTTCTTCTGTCTGTCTCTCCCTCCTTCTCTCCCTCCATCAATTACAAGATTAACTAGATTTTTTACATTTTATGAAGAAAATGTGAGTGATGAGAGTGTCATAATTTTATCAGAAACCTAATTTACATTCCAAATTCAAAAGATATTGATTTGAACAAACCCCTAACACCGAGTGTAAGAATCGTTATAGAGATGATTGATTTTTAAATGATTTTGTCAAAAAAACTTGCTAACTGAATGATTACAATATTATATTGCATGTGTGAATAATCCATTTATTTAATATTTAATAATTTTTTATTCAAATTGTAAGATTTGTTAGATCTCTTTACACTCCACGATACAGTATATATGTGTGTGTATATATATACTGTGTGTGTGTTTGTATATATGTATGTATATGTGTGTATATATATATATATATATATATATATATATATATATATATATATATATAATCCCTCCATTTATTTATTTTTTATTAAAATTAAATTGTTAGATTTGCTAGATTTCATCTCCTTCCAATATTTCTTCTAAGTTATAATGTACGAATAGTTTGATTTGATTGACTTATGATTTTGTACTGGATGCTAATGTATGACCGCCTATGTGTTTCTTTTGTTTCTCAGATTGACAAGCTTTCAAAGGATCTCAAAGAAGCCAAAGCGAAGGTCATCACCGTGCACGTGCCTGTGGCTCCGCCCCCTCCTCGTCCAGGTGAAGCCTGCCTCCCCTCGACAGGTCCTCCTCCTCCTCCTCCTCCTCCTCCACCTCCTCCTCTTCCCGGACAGACATCCATGCCTTTACCTCCTCCACCGCCTCCTCTTCCTGGGGCAGCCTGCATGCCTCCGCCCCCTCCACCTCCTCCTTTACCCGGAGGACATGGCATGCCTCCTCCTCCACCTCCATTGCCAGGCGCTCCTGGTATGCCTCCTCCTCCTCCTCCTTTACCTGGAGCACCTGGCATGCCCCCTCCTCCCCCTCCTCCACCCGGGATGCCCGGGATGCCTCCTCCACCTCCTCCAATGGGCGGCCCCGGAATGCCTCCGCCTCCTCCAGGCGGGTTTGGTGGATGGGCACCTCTGGTTCCTCAGCTGCCCTTCGGCCTACAGCCCAAGAAAGACTACACACCTGAGGTGCAGCTGAAGAGAGCCAACTGGAGCAAGGTGTGTATGTTCTCACAGGTCTCCACCTGTTATTTTGGCTCTAAAAGATGTTGCATTTGCCTGGTGGTCAGTGTGAATAATAGAGTACTAGTGGAAGCTGTATGCATCTAGAGAGGAGTGCAGAAATGAAAAGCTTTTTGGCCTTTTGGTTTTATTAACAAAAATGCATCACATTAGGGTTGTCACGATTCCTCGATTAAATCTGCCTGTGTCGAGTAACCGGCAAAAAAACGGAAGTGGCACATTCCACTGACGAGAATCCATGAACTGCATTTTTAGACCGTTCTTCACAATATATTAAAACCATTTAAAAACCGTACTATAGCATAATGCTATATTGAATTCACAAAGGCTGTGATCCAATTATATAAATATATGCCCTGCGGGTTTAATATATGCGCTTTAATTATTGATATGCATGTAGGTTAGATACATCTCAGAGCGTCTCCGTTCACAGTAAATGCAGCTCCACATCAACTGTTATCATTAACATCTCAAACTCCATCTCTGCATATGCTGAGAGTTTAGCTTGCGTTCATCTGGGAACACATTGTGCGTCATTTCATTAGATCTGTAAGATTAATCATTTATAAACCTACGCCAACACAGGAGAAAAATGTTCATCACGATTTCAAAATAAAAGTTTAAACTCTCGTTCTGAGTTTTGAAGTACACATGTTCTTGTTCAAGAAATTACAGCAGCTGTCGTAAAGAAGTGGCCAAATAATAAAGATTATGTTAACATTTGAATTTAGTGTTGTTTGGCCAATATTAAACAAGGATTTGATCTGCTGTAAAGTGTAACAACACCAGGCTGCCGGCTCCCTCTGCAGGCTTTTTTTTATAACACATAACATACATAAGTTGATTGTTTATATTGTGTATATTATATTATGCATTTTAACAGTTTTTATATATGTATTTTAAGTAATTTTATTGTTTCCTTAGGTCTATTTTTATTACCACAAAAAAAAGTCTGATTACTCGATTACCAAACTTATCGTTAGTGACAGCCCTACATTGCTTACAGGGTTATTAAGGTAAACCTAAAACCATAAAACTATTTATATATATATATATAGCATGACAAATGCAGTTTTGCTTCTCAAGTAAATTGACCATGGTTTAGATATGGAAATCAAGAAAAAAGTAGTGAAAAGGAAGTTTTTTTTTTTTGTACAGTAGCCATAGTTTCAACCCGTATGTCGCCCACTTGCAGTGTAAGTGACGCGTGTCTCGTGTGCAGCAGTGAATCATGGGTGACTGAGCTGTTGATCATGAACACGCTCCTCTCCTCCTCTGATCTCTCTCTTTCCCTCTCTCTCTTTTCCTCGCCCTCCACAAGAGTAAAAACATCAAAACGGTCCTGTCTCCTTTTAGCCTAAAGCTACTCTTTAATGGCTTCAGTGGAATTCATGAGTGTTTAGAGTCTCAGTGGTTAGGGCTCTTTGAGGATGTCAGTGAAATAGCTTTTTAATAAGCCTGTGTCTTTTGACTGCGTCTCTGAAAGATAATTAAATTGCTGGTAGAAAGGACAGCATTCTTTTGTAATTTAAATTAACATTTTTTGGCTTTCCTCTCATGCTCTTAGACTAGTCTTGTTATCTCTCTCTCTCTCTCTCTCTCTCTCTCTGGGTAATTAGATGCTGCTGTATCATTAGAGGTTGTACCTTGTCTCCGTGTCCTAACCTTTCTTTGCCTCCTCCGCTTTCCTCTTATACATCTCTTTTTCTCTTCCTCTCCTCTCAGATTTATGTTTCTTTTCACATTCCAGTGCAAATGTAGGTTGGAGTCATCAACATGCTCTCTGACTGTGTGTGAATGTCACACATTCACACATACTTACGCAAATTCAGACACAATTTGCAAGCTTACATTCTTGCAAGGTCTGAGCGATTAGTTTCGATATACCACTGCATTTATGAGGATTTTGCTAGCGTTATTAGATTAATTAGCATTGTGAAATATAATACTAATGCAGTTTTTAAAGGAATAGTTCACCCCAAAATGAAAATGGTCCCATGATTTACTCCCCCTCAAGTCATCCTAGGTGTATATGACTTTCTTCTTTCAGTCGAACACAATCAGAGTTATATGAAATAATATCCTGGCTCTTCCCAGCTTTGTAATGGCATTAAAGAGTTTTTGAAGTTCAGAAAAACTCATCCATCCATCCATCATAAAAGACTGCAGTGGGTTAACAAAGGCCTTCTGATACAAAGCGATATATCAATATTTAAAACTTTATAAACTCTAATCACTGGCTTCGGACAAAAACGCATCGCTTGGCTTCAGAAGGCCTTTATTAACCCACTGGAGTCGTGTGGATTACTCTTATGATTTATGGATGCGCTTTTTGGAGCTTCAAAAACGTGGGCACTATTCAATGCCATTACAAAGCTGGGAAGAGCCAGAATATTATTTAATATAACTCTGATTGTGTTCGGCTGAAAGAAGAAAGTCATATACACCTAGGATGGCTTGAGGGGGAGTAAATCATGGGGTAATTGAACTATTCCTTTAGGTTTCCTAAAGATTGTCTTTTACACAGAACTGCTTCTGTTTGAGTGTGCGAGAGACACATGGCAGTTATGATTTCATCTTCAGATGCTAAGAATCTGTTCCTTTCTGTGATTGATTCCCATCATTGATTCATTCAAAACTCATTCGTGGTTAATACATGTTCTGTTTCTTGTTATGTATTGTTGTAAACAATATCGATTTCTCGATATTAATCGATTCTCAGTTTTTACAAACATCCTGTTTTCATTTGATGAATGAATGGAACATTGCAGCTAATAAATCGCAATAATCTTTGTGCCTTGTTACTATTGATATGAAATAAAGTCTCACATTTCAAATTACGTCCATTTTCTTACGAAATTCAAAAGCTGACCGTTTTGGCGCTGTGGCGTGACATCTCTCTGGCTCAGCTCAAGAGAAGCAGCAGCGCGGGGCGCTTTGATCTCTCTTCCGCCTTAATAATACCAGTTACAGCGCGAAATAAACATGAATGAGAATCTGAAAGTGTGAGATAGAGTACAACTTATCGAAATCCGTATCATGTCACATGGAATCGCTCAATCAGTGGTTCAACCATGGAAAGACGTCAGTTAAACAGCAATGTCATGTAACGTCACATTAAACCATATGTGACCATAAACTCGTTAGTCAGCTAGAAAAATTAACTCTACAGAGGAGCATTTTGCTAAATATATGCACCATATTACATATTCATTATAATTTTTAATGTTCTTCCATATTTAATGCATGTTTGAATAAATCTGGCAAGTTTTTATGACAGCCACCATTTAAATTTTTATATTTAATATAACTTTCGTATTATAAAAAAGAAATAAAAGTGTAATTTAAGTGTTTGCATAGCTACAAATCAGTTAATTATTACCTTCAACATTATAGTAGGCCATTGAAGCCTATAGGCTACAACTGACTCCCATAGTTTACAGCATTAGTTAAGAGATTTGTTTTCCTTGAGAAAATTTGCCATGATGTACCTGATATCCAAAATAATCAATATTGAATCGAATCGAATTGCAAGCTTGTGAATCGAAATCGAATCGAATTGTGAAATTTTTGTGTCAATACCCAGCCCTAATTGTTACTTTGGTGCATATAAATGAAAAGGATTCAATTCTGTATTCTGAGAGCAAAGTGAAAAACAGGCCTTGATTATTTGAAATACGTTTTTACTACATTTGTATTCATGCACTAATTATTTTGAATCTAATTGGCTGCAGTGGCTGTTGGTTGAAATAATTGTTACTCTGCCTGGGGAAAAACATGTTTTAATATATTTCTGAGCAAATAAACTGACGTTCAAAGTTATGGGTCATTTTGTAACGTTTTTGAAAGTGGTGTCTTCTGCTAACCAAGGCTGCATTTATTTGATCAAAAATACATCATATTGAGAAAAATTATTACAATCTAAAATAGCTGTTTTCTATGTGAATATATTGTAAAATATAATTTATTCCTGTGATCAAAGCTGAATTTTCAGCATCATTCCTCCAGTCTTCAGAGTCACATGATCCTTCAGAAATCAGTATAATATGATGATTTGATGCTTTAGAAACATTTCTGATGATTAACAATGCTGAACATTGATTTGAATCGATTCTTTGATTAACGTAATGTATATAAAATATTTTCAGAAGTCTGAAATCCTTGCTTAGCCACATTAGATAACCGAGTCGCAGGGCCGTAAAAGACAGAATGATGGACGTTAAAAAGGTTTGTGCGATGTGCATTAACAGCGAGAGATTGAGAGGAGGAGAGAATTACAAAAGGATGGAGCATTTTTAGTCTGGCCGTCCCAGTGTGCATTGGGAGCGCGTCGCCTTTCTCTCTTTTGTGCGTAAAACCAGGATCCGTTTTAATGAGTTTCACCCTCTTTTATTCTCTGTCTATTATCATATTCTGTCTTCCTCTAATCCTTGTTCTACATTTCTCATTCTGTCTTTGCTTGCTGTCTGAAGGCGGTTAGCACTGATATCCTGACAGCCTGTTCACTGCCGTTAAACTCATTTTACTCCCCAGACTTGCAGCGCTTTTCTTCTGTGTAAATGAGGTTATGAGTTGAGACTGTGAGAAAGCGCTCAGCGGTGTTTTATCTTATTGAATGGGGGTAAAATAAAGCCCCGGACTCCAGAATCACAATCTACGGTCCATTAAATCAGTGCAGCGTCCACAGATGATGGAGAAACACATTGAGCCGAACGATCATATCAGCGGTGTCTGCGTATGATATTGTCCAGAGACCAGGACCGTGTTCAAGCAATGAGCCCCTCGTGGCCGAGCGCTACCCTTATGTTTTTTACCTTGATTGATGGATGTTGTTAAGCACGGTGTCACGACATAGAAGCATTAACAATAATACAAATCACAGTTCATCCATTAAGTATCATTAGCTCAGCTGTATTGTTGTTAAACAACATGCTATATTAAGACAGAATTCAACTGATGTGCATCACGTGTGTGTGTGTGTGTGTGTGTGTGTGCCAATTACAACAGCAACAAATTTGTCTCATCCAATCAGATTTTAGACGCTGTCTATTTTGGTGTTTGATCTCATGAAGAATTTTGTATCTGGTACATTGTGTCTCTTGCAGTGTTTCTTTCTATTAATTTTTTCTATATTTTTTAATAGTATATACATAACACTTCTCCTTTTTTCTGCATTTTGAAGAATTATTTGGAGAAAAGATTCAAATATTTTATGATTAATGGATGGATTGAAAGATGGAAGTATTGGATTATTGTTGATATATGATTTGGATGAATAGATAACTGTATGGACTACATGTGTTGGTTGGATGATGGTGTGTGACTGGATGAATGTGATGAAGGCATTGACGAGTGTTTTGTGTTGTGCTAGATCGCACCGGAGGATCTTTCCGAGGGCAGTTTCTGGGTGAAGGCGAACGAGGAGCGCTATGAGAACAAGGAGCTGTTTGCCAAACTCACACTGACCTTCTCCACACAGACCAAGAGTGAGTTGATCCATCCTCCAGTCACATCACACACACATCACACCATCACACATTAAACCTCTCTCTCTCTCTCTCTCTCCCTCTCTCTTCTCTGAACACAGCCTCTAAAGGTAAGAGATGCCCCTTGCTCTGTGCTTGCGCATCTGTGTGTGTGTGTGTGTGTGCTGAGACTCTCCCCGGGGTACTGGGTCAAACATGGAAGACAGAATACAGGGATTTGGAAGAGACGACTGTCATCTCAGTGTAGAGAACAACATCAGGGCCAGCGCTGAGTCTAATGATGTGTTTAGCGAAAGAGAGCGTGAATTTCATTCTTTTTTAATAAAGGGACATTGTACATTAATCAGCATTCATGAATATAAATACCCAAATTACCCCAAAGGCTAGTTTTCATTGGTGGTCCCTTTGCCAAATGTTATTAAGCTTAAAAACTAGAGAGAAGAGAAAGAAAAACAATACAACAACTCTGTAAAATACAATTAAACAACACGTTATACAAAAAAACGATATAATAAAAATATGAAATTGAATGAAATGTCTGCATTTCACCACAAAAACCAAAAGAAAAACTATTATGAAGCATAAAGGAAAGGAAGTCAGATTTAGAATCAATAAGATTTGTTGCATTGTGCATTATTCTCATTACAAACAAGTACATTTTCCTCTCAAATTTTCATAATTGTAATGCTAAAGAAATCTGAATGTTTACCCTTTTTTTTCATTCTCATTTATTCAGAGAGATCCTCAGTCATTTACTGCAGTAATTCTTTATCAACTCTTTTATTTAATTATTACCTGATTATTGTTTGGCTTTATTTTATTACTGATTTGACTAAATATTAAATACTAGTCTACTTCATATTTTACTTAAAAAAACTTTTAAGATAAAGTACTGAAATTAAATTAAGTACTAAAAACTAAAACTGATGTAGTAAGTTATGTTACTAAATATAATAAAAAACTGAAAAAGAAAACGTAAATCACAACAAAATTACTAAAACTTAAAGTAAATTAAAATTTAATTTAAAAAAAGTTAATTTAAAATAGATTTTATATTATTTATTATTTATGTTATGTATTATTTATATATTATTATACTATAATGAGATAGTGTATATAAAAATACGTAAATAGCACTGGTATCTTGTCCTCCATTTCTTGATGTTTGAGTAATAATTACTACCATGATGTACAAATACAATGAATTATGATACAGGTTATCATTTTGCTGTAGTATTAATTGATGTTTGTGATAAATGTCTTAATTTCATAACAAAAACAAAAGTATAAAAGCATAGCAATGCAAAAAAATTATTTCAGGAAAATATTATTTCTTCTTTTTTTCATCATATTTTTGTTTGAAGTATGACCCGCACATGTTCTTGAAGGGTTTCTGGAGATTCGCCTGGATGTCATATTTTCGGTGACTGTATGCAAAAGCCCCTCATGAATTAGAAATGAGCAAGAAGCAAGTGTCAGGTCTGTGTGTGTGTGTGTGTGTGTGTGTGTGTGTGTGTTTCCTGCCACCTGCTCTTTGTCCTCTGTGAGTGGCCTTTACAGTTTTATTGCATATTTATATCTGATACGATATACAGCACTGTCAACTTTAACAAGGTGTGTGTGAGTTTTTTAGGCCTGTGTATGTGGTTTCGCCCTTCAGCAAATGACCTTCAAAGAGTGTGATGTTGTCATGCATCCGCCGCAGTCTCTCTCTCTAACACACACACACACACAGACACAGTGTTTTCTGTTTTGAATATGGAAAACGAAACCTTGAAATGTCATCTTTGGCAGCTGTTTTCCTCAGGACCACCTGAGCTTGCCGTGTGTGTGTGTGTGTGTGTGTGTGTGTGCGCGTCCAGCTGTCTGAGTTGATGTAGGATAACCTTTTCTGATATCTGACTGTAAATGAATGCTGCCCTTTTCAGATCTTCCATCTGTCCGATCCTGTCCGTAAAACACAAGCTTGTGTGTGTGTGTGTCCTTGAGCAGGATTGTGGTGTTCTTTTCCATCAGGCGGCCACAGCCGTATCTCTCTCTCTCTCCTCCAGTCACATCACTCTCTCCAGCCGAGCGAAAGGACGCCACCGACAGCCAGAGCTGACCTCTGACCTCTGCTGACGGTGGGGTCGCAGGTTGATGACCTCTTCAGTGAGGTCACGCCACTGATTGTTGATTTAATTTGACAGGACCTCAAGCTTATAATCTTGCTCTTCCATTCCGTGGGTGTTTGTTCCATCACAGTTACTGTTGCTCATTCTCAGTGTTAGTGATTTGAACGCGTCCTGAAGTCCCATAGCAAATAGGGATATGATAACACACAGATAATGTGATGAAATCCATCTCTGCATGTGCTGTGATGTATCGTTCACGCTCGCAATGCAACACATACCTTGTGTTTTCATGGCTTTTGTGATGGGTTTTTTATGGTCCATTTTGATGATTAATATATAGCAGAAGTATAGATTTGGGGTTGATAAACATAGAAGAAATAGCTTATATTACTAGTCACATCCGGTTAGTTCAGCATTTAACTTGTCACAATTTATTATTCCATTCATGTGTGCTGTTACTTTTCGAAGTCATCAGATGCAGCATTTTCACATGCTGGACCAAAAAACAAAGGGGAAAAATCCCACGGATGTACATTTAAAGACTCAAACCATATCTACAGACTTCAGACCACCTAGCAGCCACCCAGAGCAGTATAGCAATGGCCTGGCAGAGCGTTTTGTACAGGCTATCACCGCTCTACCTCACTGAAAAATATAAAAATGTAGATTGCTTTCTCTGATCACGTTTATATCGGTGCATGTGCAGGCCAGAGACTCAGTTCTGCATTTTCTAAGGCAAATGCTGAGGCATTTTTATAGAGGCTGTTTAGAGAGAGAGAGTGACAGACAGACAGACAGAGACACAGACAGACAGACAGAGACACAGACAGACAGACAGAGACACAGACAGACAGACAGACAGAGACACAGACAGACAGAAGAGACACAGACAGACAGACAGACAGAGAGACAGACAGAAGAGACACAGACAGACAGAGAGACAGACAGAAGAGACACAGACAGACAGACAGACAGAGAGACAGACAGAAGAGACACAGACAGACAGACAGACAGAGAGACAGACAGAAGAGACACAGACAGACAGACAGACAGAGAGACAGACAGAGACACAGACAGACAGACAGACAGAGAGACAGACAGACAGACAGAGACACAGACAGAGACACAGACAGACAGAGACACAGACAGACAGACAGACAGAGAGACAGACAGAGACACAGACACAGACAGAGACACAGACAGAGAGACAGACAGACAGACAGAGACACAGACAGAGACACAGACAGACAGAGACACAGACAGACAGAGACACAGACAGACAGACAGACAGAGACACAGACAGACAGAGACACAGACAGACAGAGACACAGACAGACAGAGACACAGACAGACAGAGACACAGACAGACAGAGACACAGACAGACAGAGACACAGACAGACAGACAGAGACACAGACAGACAGAGACACAGACAGACAGAGACACAGACAGACAGACAGAGACACAGACAGACAGACAGAGACACAGACAGACAGACAGAGACACAGACAGACAGACAGAGACACAGACAGACAGAGACACAGACAGACAGACAGACAGAGACACAGACAGACAGACAGACAGAGACACAGACAGACAGACAGAGACACAGACAGACACACAGGCAGACAGACAGAGACACAGACAGACAGACAGAGACAGACAGACAGAGACACAGACAGACAGACAGAGACACAGACAGGCAGACAGACAGAGACACAGGCAGACAGACAGAGACACAGACAGACAGACAGAGACACAGACAGACAGGCAGACAGACAGAGACACAGACAGACAGGCAGACAGACAGAGACACAGACAGACAGACAGAGACACAGACAGACAGACAGGCAGACAGACAGACAGGCAGACAGACAGACAGAGACACAGACAGACAGGCAGACAGACAGAGACACAGACAGACAGGCAGAGACACAGACAGACAGACAGAGAGACAGACAGACAGACAGAGACACAGACAGACAGAGACACAGACAGACAGACAGACAGAGAGACAGACAGAGACACAGACACAGACAGAGACACAGACAGAGAGACAGACAGACAGACAGAGACACAGACAGAGACACAGACAGACAGAGACACAGACAGACAGAGACACAGACAGACAGACAGACAGAGACACAGACAGACAGACAGAGACACAGACAGACAGAGACACAGACAGACAGAGACACAGACAGACAGAGACACAGACAGACAGACAGAGACACAGACAGACAGACAGAGACACAGACAGACAGACAGAGACACAGACAGACAGACAGAGACACAGACAGACAGACAGAGACACAGACAGACAGAGACACAGACAGACAGAGACACAGACAGACAGAGACACAGACAGACAGACAGAGACACAGACAGACAGAGACACAGACAGACAGAGACACAGACAGACAGAGACACAGACAGACAGAGACACAGACAGACAGAGACACAGACAGACAGACAGAGACACAGACAGACAGAGACACAGACAGACAGAGACACAGACAGACAGAGACACAGACAGACAGAGACACAGACAGACAGAGACACAGACAGACAGACAGACAGAGACACAGACAGACAGACAGACAGAGACACAGACAGACAGAGACACAGACAGACAGACAGAGACACAGACAGACACACAGGCAGACAGACAGAGACACAGACAGACAGACAGAGACAGACAGACAGAGACACAGACAGACAGACAGAGACACAGACAGGCAGACAGACAGAGACACAGGCAGACAGACAGAGACACAGACAGACAGACAGAGACACAGGCAGACAGACAGAGACACAGACAGACAGACAGAGACACAGACAGACAGGCAGACAGACAGAGACACAGACAGACAGGCAGACAGACAGAGACACAGACAGACAGACAGACAGACAGACAGAGACACAGACAGACAGGCAGACAGACAGAGACACAGACAGACAGGCAGACAGACAGAGACACAGACAGACAGACAGAGACACAGACAGACAGACAGAGACACAGACAGACAGAGACACAGACAGACACACAGAGACACAGACAGACAGAGACACAGACAGACAGAGACAGGTCTGTGCTGATGGATTCAGGAGTTGTACTTGATGGAGGGCGGTTTTATTTTTCTTCCAATCTTCCTTCCATTTCTGCGTTTAAAAGCGAGTCAGGTTTGTTTCACGGCTTTGTTGTGTGTGAGTTATTGATTGGCTTCTCTCTGTGAGTCTTTTAATGTTTCTCTCCGTCTCGCTGGCGGCCTGCTTTTCCCGTCTCCACGGAGACCAGATGAGTCTCTCAGGATCTCGTTCAGCCGCTCACCTCTGCTCTCACACACACAGACACGAGCACGCGTACGTCTCCTCCTCTGATGTATACTCCGACCTACTTTATCATCACACACACACACACACTTGCGGCTGGTCTCGTCTCATATCAGTCCCTGCTGTCCAGACTCACTTAGAGTTATAGACCCAGAGCCACAAGTGTGACAGCAGAGGACACACGCATACATCTCAACCAAAAGAGTGGGTTGCATATGTACAACTCTTGTTGTTTTCTGTACGTCCTTGTGATCTCACTGTATTAGTCATGATCATGAACTTGAATTACAGCCAGACAAATGGGACTATAGACCTCATGTAGCTCCGCCCCTTTTCACCGCATGAAGGTACGATGAAAAACGATTTATGAATGAATAAACCACTCGTTTTAAAATCTCCCCGCTCTACTTGCATGTTATGACATCCGCATCAAACATTACAATACTCATGATAACTTTCATCAACTCTACAATAAGTAAATCCACTTCACAAGCTAATTAAAACGCAAGTTCAAACACAATAATCTAAAGATGGTTGTTTATGCAACCGGTAGCAGGATCAGCCAAATTAGGACATTTATAGCATTTATAAACATCACTGGTGTGCATCTTGAGACAAAACAATGACACTGATATATTTTAAGATTTGTCAGTGCAAGTTGCTTTCAGTTCAAACTGCTCAAACATGCATTTTAGTCTGGGACCTGACTTAAGCCTTGTCTGTGAAATCTGGTAACATGAGACTAGTGTGTGAAATTATTGCCTTTGGTAATCTCTAAATAACAAATGAGTATTTCAGAAAGTTTGTAACACAACAGATCCATAATTTGTATCGGTACTTTCATGCCGTTTAGATCGATATCTTCCTGCTTGACCCTCATTTGCTCATTAATTTGTAGTGAAGTCGTTCGACTTTTAAAGGTCGACGAGATGTTTGGCTGTCGTCCACCTCGTGTCTCAGTAGAATGTTAATTGAGCCCCACTTACATAAAACAAAATGTCTTAAACGCTTCTTCCTCAATGTATGTGGAGGTTTGGCAGTAATAGAGGGTATTATTTACACAAGGAAGTTTTAAAGACACAGCTGCAGAAAGTTCTTGGATCTCAAAAACCTCATGGCTCATATTACCCCAAATCCTAAAGGGGAATTATTTTTTTTCATCATTAGTAATTATTAAATAATATTACAATATATTGTTGTTGTTGTTATTTTTTTAATAATAATAATTATTATTTAGTTTGGATTTATTTCTTTTAAAGAGACTGGATCCAATATTCCTTACACAGAGCTTTGATTTAGAATTTTTCAAAAAAGAAAAAGAGAATCTAATTAGAATCAATAAATAAATAAAAAAAATAAAAAAAATCCATATAACGATTACGATAATATTGGGTGAAATGTGCTAAATTGTACTGGCCCTGCAAATAGGCCACATTCTCTTTTAAGCCAAATATTGCTATTATTATTTTTTTTGTTTGGGGTGAAATATGATTCTTTTCAGTTGATTCTGGTACACTCTGTCCTCATATCTCGCTGTTTTCATATTTCTTGTCCCCCCAGAAGACCGGCATGTCTAAATCCTTCATAAAATGCTCTTAATATACCTTCTTGTTTTGGTCCTCACGGGCCGTTGGAACACATTGCTCATCTGCTGTGTTTGTCTATAAGGGTCTCAATCTTAATGTGTCCTTCATAAAACAGTCTACAGAATGCACCACCTGCTTCAACGATTCCCAAAAGCCCAGATATAAAGTCAGGTCTTAATGTCCTCATAAACCCAGAGGTTCCCTGAAGTGCGCTGATATGAGCGTGTCTGTTTATACGGGCTGTTCTTATCTCGGTGGTGTGGTTTTGTGCCATTAACTGCTGCTTTACGGTCCCTCAGAGTCTGTCGTTCTCTTATATTGGAAGCAGTTTTGTGCGGCTCAGCTGGTGGGATGTAGGAAATTGCTCTTGACCGGCCTATCGAAAGTAAAAGGACTTCTGTAATATCTTCGGAATGTTCTTCCTACGGTTTTATTCTCCTGCATCAATCTCTCCCTCTCTCCATCTGGTTATCTGCACATTCATATACCTTTCGCATTTCCTATTAGAACTGATAATGAAAAGGAGTCGTATAAATGAAAACAGGATTTTCTTGCACTTTTAAAATAAGACTTTAAAGACAGTTTTCCCTCCACACCACACAAACTGAAAAAACGTCATTAAAATTAAGTTAATTTCACATTTTTTAAAACTATTTTATTATAGTTTTCAGCAGCTTGACCTGTCGTAAATAACAGCGGAGTGAACAATGGGCATGGGAATTAGATTGTAAAATTCATGGAGACGGTGTAAAATAGTCAAATAAAACTCCCTTATAAGTCTCGTCACATATTTATATAACACTTTATACATTACAGATTGTTTCAAAGCAACTTTACAGAAATACACCGCTAAATAACTGTTAAGCCCTGTTTACACCAAGAATGATAACTATATTAGTGTCCACACAAACGCACAATATTGTTCTGTTTATTCTAAGGTCACGCCAAGTATGAAACAAACTCAATTTCAGCTGTAAATGTTTCATAAATGTAGAATGTCAGTCACAGCATTTTTTTTAGTAATGGAGGGAAAAACAGAGGGAATCATTCGTTATTGTTGTTGCAATTCAAGACCTCGTTGGTTGTACCCAAGTTTGAGTTTTGTTGAACTTTCTCATGAGGCAAATGGAAATCTCTTGTGAAAACAATAATAATGACCATAAATCACACCCAGAAGTCTCGGGGAGAGTAAATTGCTGAAACTGTCTTGGGAGAATAAGATGAATTTTCTCCCTGCGTGAAATTAATGCTGTTAATGTTGAAGATGTGTTTTTGTTTACAACTAATATTAGTCGGATTTCAAGTTGGTAATTTGATTTCTATTAAAATTACTAGATTTGTTCTTTTTCAGAAGAAATCTGAACACTGCTGTGATGGTTGGTTTGTCTAAAGGCCCTGGTACAGTTAATTTTCCATGTTCTGCATCACCCGCATTTT
Source organism: Semotilus atromaculatus (assembly GCA_031834385.1). Lineage (NCBI taxonomy): Eukaryota > Metazoa > Chordata > Actinopteri > Cypriniformes > Leuciscidae > Semotilus > Semotilus atromaculatus. The sequence continues at coordinate 1,833,496 of JAULUF010000052.1, forward strand.
GTATCTCTCTTTACACACTCTTCTTTGACTTCTGCACTGTACATCATTGCCACCTTGGACTCTTTGGTCTCAACATTCACCTTGCGCATGCGCTGTTGTACGCGCACCATTTTTTTTGATTTTGTAAGATGGCAGAAGTATAGACCTTATTCACAGCAGCGCCGCCTTTGATTTTTAACAGGAATGAAAGTGAGGCTGTGAGGAACAGACACGCATCTCTTCAGTGGGTTGATCTGTTATTTAGTGTGCATTTGGATTGTTCTGTTGATGAAACGCTGCAAAAATATATTTCCTAGAAATTACAGTTGACAGTTAAACTCCAGACAACATGAGCTGTGGAAAATGCTGTGATCTAGGAGCTTTACACAGTCTATCCCTCAAAGCCTCACTTTCATATCTGCCATGACTCATGACACCGCTCTGAATGAGGTCTATACTAATAAAATGGATGTAACTTTGCTTTTCATTTATTGCTTACAGCTCACTTGAAGTACTTTGATACCACAGCAGAAACTTCTAGCATAACTAATAAAGTTCAAACATTATGAAAGCCAAGTGAACAGTCAGTAATAAAATAAGAACAAATACACAAATTACTAGCAGAGATTAATAGTAAATAACAAAATTGCAAACTCTAGCATTCAGGTACAGAAATGTAATAATGTAAATAACTATTGTGTTCACTGTAGAAATTAAATATAGATAAATCTTTGTTAAAGCTGTATTTTGTTGTTTTATTAACATGACACAGACAGCAGCAGAATTATTAGGCTGTACAGACTGGTACACATCTGGTTTCTTTCTCAATTGTTTGCGTTCACTTAAAGCAACACTATGGAATTTTTTTTACCTTAAAATAATGTTTCCAAAATCTTATCAGTGGTTCATCAAGTCGTAACAGGGTGAAAGGCACTTCTCAATTCACTTTGCGGTCCTATATCTACTATAACCACACTGTGCAAGTTTGCCAGATCGGGTCGCGTTTCTGTAGTTCTAATGAGACATAAGAAAATACAAATTTGACTTGCTTTACGCCAAGCGTTACAATAGTCATTATTTAGTTTTTCTTCGATTCTGATGTCGCAATACATCATCCTTTCATAAAATCATGTAACATACTCTACCATGTCTGTGGACATCGATCACTCTAAAGCCGGTGCTGATAAACAGCGAGCGTGCGTGCGGCGCTAGGATACATTTTTTACGACAACGGTAATGGACAATTTCACTTCCAACCAGTAGGGGGAGCGAACAGGAAAAGTTCCATGGTGTTGCTTTAAGACATAACTGAGGGAATATTTGCTGAGACGGGTATTTCGACATAATTTTGTGTCCGTTCAAGTGCAAGGAAACGCGAAAGGAATCCGTTCGGAAACGTGCCTCTCTTCCTCTCTCTCTAACAGCGCGGGAGTCCCAATTTTCACCTCTTCTTCTGCGTTTAAAATCGCTTCAATGTGTAAACTGGCAAGGCAAAGCACGTCCAAATAACAAACACTCACTCTATGGTTAAAATTAGCAATTAATCCGCGCATCACATGCGTGCCGAACCAAAGAGCCTGGTCCGGACGGATCACTGATTAACTGCAATCCGTTGCAATCTTAATGTAATTGGTTTCCAGGAAGTTGTTTTGTGGTTGTTACAATGTTCTGAGTAGTGTTTAGTGTTGTTTCATCTAATATTTATATTTTATTTTATTTCAGCTTTATTTCACTTAACAAAAACGAGTTTTAAAATCGTTAAAGACGCCACAAACCGAGGTGTCGTTCGTGTCAACGTAATAATTATTATGCACCAAAGTTGAATACTTTGCGTGAGGAGTTTGTTCGAATAACCCATCAGATGAGCAAACAGCACTAATGAAATGCCTCTGTGATCGCTCTCAGTAATGCTTTCAGCGCGGGTTTGAAGTTCTAATGGATGAATATCTGCGGATGAATGAGATTTTCTTTTGTGTTTTTGCTGTTTGAAGAGAGTTAGAGTGAATGCATAATCTCACATCTGGCTCTTTCATTCATGTGGAGGTTAATGCACGGGCCAGAAACACGAGCGCAGAGATGCTGTACGATCCACTCGTGTTGGTCTTTGTGCTTTAGTATTCTGTGTACATTGTAGATCTCGTCTTGTTTTTGGAGCTGTTTGCTGTTCCTCTGAAGATGAGCCCCATAATGTGTTTATATGATAGTCGCATTATCTTTAATGCTTTCTAGAAACAGCGTTTGCGCGTTTAATGCGTTAAGGTGCCCATTTTTTTTTTAAAGGTGAAGTTTGTGCTGTCAGTCCTTCTAAGCTTGTTTGCAGCCCGTTTCTGACCCTCTTCTCGCATTCGGGTTGCATAACGTGTTGGTTTGCGCATTCATACCTTCTTTATCACCCTCAAACACATCTGTTCATTGGCCTCACCGGCTCTGCCAAACGCAACAGATTATCGAGCAAGCCGTCTGTGCCTTTGTGCGGCCGCCGGTTCTCCGTTCCAGCATTCGTTTGCATTCAAATGTTTGCTGGAGCTGCAGATACGTTTTAGCGCTCACTCCGTTTAATCTGCGCTTTATCTTTGGGAGATTAGCCACTTTTTAAATGAGCTTCAGAGAGAGAGAGAGAGGGGAAAGTGTGTTCTTTTGTGAATTTAAATTCTTATCCCCGTTTAGGAGGATGCAGAGAGAGAAGGAGATTTCTAATGGGGATTTGAAGAAACGCTGGTAAATAGGCAAAGAACTGTGAAAACCGATAAATCACACGCTCCACATGCGACCTACCTACAGAAGAAGCAGCGAGCGACGGGGTGCGTATTTGTGTCTCTTACCATATGCACTCCAGCATATGGCGTTATTTGAATATGACCCAGTGTGCCGCATAAAGGAGAGAAATGTTCATGTCTTGGCATTTATTTGACATCTCAAATATTAAAGCGTCACATGGTCGCGTTTTCCTCCTCCGGCAGGCGAGGGAGATGTTGAGAAATGCACAAAACATGCAGCGCTGATTGAAGATGGAGATTGTTTTTAATTCCATTTTTTTTATTTTACCACGCACCCTGCAGGCGTTAAGCTCACAGTGGCGCATTTTATGTCGCGAGCGTTTGATGCTTCTAATAACTGGGAGAAACCACAGAGAGATGCATCTTCAAAGATACTGATGACAAGATATCAGAAGTCACGCGCGTGCTCTTATCGCGGCGGAGAAGCGGGATCTGGGGCCACGGTCGGGCGTTTACGCTTGTGCAATTAAATTAAGCTGAGGGAGATGACACGGCTGTGAGATTATCAGAGATTTTGCTTTGTGTTATCAAATATCATCAAAGTTGGAGAGTTATACTGTACTTTATACACGCACACACGGGCACACAGGCTTGCACACACGCAGTGAAACTAATTTGCATTTTCAAAGAAATTAAAGCCCTGTGCCTAAAGCTGATAGCAGCATGCTGATTTTCTCTCTCTCTCTCTCTCTCTCTCTCTCTCTCTCTCTCTCTCTCTCTCTCTCTCTCTCTCTCTCTCTCTCTCTCTCTCTCTCAGAATTTTCATATTATTTTTCCGTTTTAATCGCTGATTATGGTGTCTGACTCTTGCTTCAGGCCCAAACAGACAAAAAATAATTACGCACTCTGAACCTTGGAACAAAACTCTCGCCGAATTGAAGATGTCAGAGCCTTGGAAAGTAGGTTTCTGCGGTCGACTTTAATTCAAACAACGTTTCGTAGGAGCTTGCGTTCGGCTGTTTCACCTAAAGAAACTTTTCCAATTTATTCTGATTAAATTTTACATCAGCACTCTGACTGAGTTTGTTTTATGAAGTTTTATGAAACGTTCAGTGTTCAGTTGAGCATAGTTTGGTCTGATTCGTGAAATCGTTCTTTTTTCCCCGTCAAGAGAACAATTCGTGCATGAAGAAGCATTCTTTGTTAGCGAGTCTTGATGAAGTGACATTTTAACAATCGTGGTATTTAAAGCGTCTTACATTTCAAACTGACCTTAATTTACAACCTTTAAAGCACAAGGGTGTGTTAA